>QRFJ01001016.1:5000-104721 GCA_006176705.1 Cocos nucifera | reverse complement strand
CTCATCTGCTGAAGCTCTTCCATAACTACCGGTTGCATTAGGCTGAGCATCAGACTGGACTTTGGTAGGAGCGGAGTTTATCCTCAATAATAGTTTTTCCTACTCTCGAGTTCGAAACTCAAAAAAAGAGAATAAAGAAAAGACAACTGTCGAAGTTCTCTTCAGGGCTCTGTGTCAGTTCAGATTGAAGCTCGAGGGAGATCTTATCTCTAACCAAAGTTGAAGTTGAAGTTGAGGCTCGAAGGAGATCTCATCTCCAACCGAGGTTGAAGAAGATCTCATCTCCTACGATCGAGGTTGAAGGTTGAGCTCCTCGGGGGAGATCTTATCTCCAACAGTCGAGATCGAAGGTTGAGCTCCGCGAGGAAGATCTTACCTTCAGCAGTCGAGGTCGAAGGTTGAGCTCCTCGGAGAAGATATTATCTTCAGTAGTCGAGGTTAAAGATTGAACTTCTCGGGAGAGATCTTATCTCCTACAGCCGAGGTTAACTCGATCGCTTGGAAGAGATCTTATCTCTAATCGAGACTGGCTCAATCGCTCGAAAGAGATCTTATCTCTGACCGAGGTTGAAGCTCGGAGGAGATCTTATCTTCTACAGTCGAGGTTGAAGCTCGGAAGAGAATCTTATCTTCTGTTAGCCGAGGTAGAACTTGATCGCTCGAAAGAGATCTTATCTCCTGCAGCCGAGGTTGAAGTTCGAAAGAGATCTTATCTCCTACAGCCGAGGTTGAAGCTCGGAAGAGATCTTATCTCCTACAATCGAAGGTTGACCCGATCGCTCTGAAGAGATCTTATCTCCTATAGCCGAGTTGAAGCTTGGGAGATCTTATTCTCCTAAGAGTCAAGATTGGCCCGATCGGTCGAAAGATATTCTTATCTCTAGTCCGAGTTGACTCGGGGCCTCGGCAGGAGATCTTATCTCTTGTAGTCGAGGTTTGAAGCTCGAAAGAGATTTTATCTTCTACAGCTGAGGTTGTTCGGTCGCTCGAAAAAAGATCTTATCTCTAGCAGGTTGACTCGGATGCTCGGAAGAGATCTTATCTACTGTAGTCGAGATTGAGGCTCGGGGGAGATCTTATCTTTCTACAGCCAAGGTTGGCCCGGTCACTCATAGAAGAGTCTTATCTCTAGACGAGATTGACGCTTGGAGGAGATCTTATCTTCCCACGTTGAGGTTGGCCCAATCCTTGGGAGAAATTTTATCTCTAGTCGAGGTTGACTCGGGGCGCTCGAGATAGATCTTATTTCTGACTGAGGTTGAAGCTCAGAGGAGATCTTATCTCCTGTAGTCGAGATTGGCCGATCGCTTGGAAGAGATCTTATCTCTAGCTAAGGTTGAAGCTCGAAGGAATCTTATCTTCTATAGTCGAGGTTGGCCCAATCACTTGGAAGAGATTTTTATCTTAATCGAGATTGAAGCTCGAAAGAGATCTTATCTCCTGCAGTCGAGACTGAAGCTTGAAGGAGATCTTATTTCTACATTCGAGGTTGTCTGATTGCTCGAAAGAGATCTTACCTCAAGCCGAGGTTGACTCGGAGATGCTCGGGGGAGATCTTATCTCCTGCCAGTCAGATTGAAGCTCGGAGAAGATACTTATCTCCTCAGTCGAAGATTGGCTCGATCGCTCGAAAGAGATCTTATCTCTAGCTGAGGTTGACTCAGGTGCTTAGGGGACAGTCAAGTTGAAGCTTGAAGAGATCTTATCTCCTGCAGTCGAGGTATGGTCCGATTGTTGGAGAGATTCTTATCTACTAGTCGAAGGGTGTTATCTCGGCACTCTGAGAGTTCTCATCTGCTGCCATCAGAGTTTGAACTCGGGAGAGATCTTATCCCTGCAGTCGGAGGTTGAGCTTGAAGGAATTTCTATATTCTTCTGCAAGGCCAGGTTGGTCAGTCGCCGAAAGATATCTTATCTCTTACAGTCGATATTATTCGCGTTCACTCGAAGAATTCTTATCTCTAGTCAGAGGTGACTCGGACGCTCGAAAGATCTCTATCTCCTGTAGTCGAGTATAAGCTCGAAAAGAGATCTTATCTTCTCGGGTGAGGTTTGCGGCACCGCAGGTCACTTGGAGAGAGATTATCTCAGCCGAGTGACTCGGCAGCGCCGAGAGAGATTCTCTCTCGGCCGAGGTGAAGTTGAGAGAGATTTTATCTCCTACAGTCAAGGTTGAATCTCGAAGGAGATCTTATCTTCTGCAGTTAAGATTGGCCCGGTTGCTCGGAAGAGATCTTATCCTCTTACAGATCGAGTTGAAGCTCGAAGAAAAATCTTATCTCGACAGTCGAGGTTGGTCCGATCGCTCGGGAGAGATCTTATCTCTAAGTCGAGGTTGACTCAGGCACTTGGAGGAATCTATTCTCCTACAGCCAAGGTTGAAGCTCGAAAAAGATCTTATCTCCTGCAGGTTAAAGCTCAGAGAAGATCTTTACTCCTACAGTCGAGAATGAAGCTCGAGAGAGATCTTATCTTCAACAACTGAGGTTGGCCCGATCATTCGGAAGAGATCTTATTTGTAGTCAAGGTTGACTCGGATGCTTGGGGAGATCTATCTCCTACAGTCGAGGTTGAAGCTTGGGAGGAGATCTTTATCTCTTGACAGTCGAGGTTGGCTCGATCGCTCGAAAGAGGTCTTATTTTTTAGTTGAGTTGACGCTCGGAGAAGATCTTATCTCCTACAATCAAGGTTGGCCCGATCGCTCGGAAGAATTTTATCTCTAGTCGAGGTTGACTCGGACGCTCGAAAAGATCTTATCTCTGGATGAGGTTGAAGCTCGAAGGAGATTTTATCTTCTATAGCGAGGTTGGTCGATCGCTCGAAGAGATCTTATCTCTAACCAAGTTGAAAGCTCGGAGGAGATCTTATCTCTTACGGTCGAGGTTTGGCCCAATCACTCGGAAGAGATTTATCTCTAAGCGAGGTTGAAGCTCGGGGGAGATCTTATCTTCTGTAGCCGAGGTTGAAGCTCGGAGGAGATCTTATCTCCTACAGCCGAGTTGGTTCGTCACTTGGAAGAGATCTTATCTGTAGCCCAAGGTTGACTCGAATGCTCTAGGGAGATCTAATCTTCTGTAGTCGAGGTTGAAGCTCGAAGAAGATCTTATCTCCTACAACCGAGGTTGGTCGATCACTCGAAAGAGATCTTATCTCTAACTGAGGTTTGACGTCGGGCGTTCGAGAGAGATCTCATCTCTGCGCCAAGGTTGAAGCTCGGAAGAGATCTTATCTCTACAGTCATGGTGAAGCTCGGGGGAAGACCTTATCTCCTGCGAGTCGAGGTTGGCCCGATCGTTCGGAAGATATCTTATCTCTTATAGTCGAGGTTGGCTCGATCGCTCGAAGAGATCTTATCTTTAGTCGAGGTTAACTCAGACCAGGGGAAAGATCTTATCTCTACAGTCCAAGGTTTGAAAGCTCGGGGAGATCTTATTTTTTTATTAGCAGAGTTGAGCTCAGAAAAGATTTTATTCTCCTACAGTCGAGGTTAGCCCGATCACTTGGGAGAGATCTTATCTTTAGCTGAGGTGACTTGGATGTTCGGAGAAGATTTTATTTTCTACTGCAAGTCGAGGTTGAAGCTCGGAGAAGATCTTATCTCTCCACAGTCGAGGTTTAGTTCCGATCGCTCAGGAGAGGTTCTTATTCTGTAGCCAAGATTGGACGGTCAGAGAGATCTTATCTCCATACAGCCGAAGTGTTGCCCAGTCACTCAGAAGAGTATTTTTCTCTAGCGAGGTTGACTCGGACGCTCTGAGATTAGATCTTATTGCTGACCGAGGTTGAAGCTACGAGGGATATTTTATTCTCCCTCAAGCTGAGGTGGCCCGATCACTTGGGATAGATCTTATCTTTAGCCGATGTTTGAAGCTTCGGAGAGATCTTATCTCCTACAGCTGAGATTGTGTCCGATCGCTCGCGAAGATATCTTTATCTCTAGCCGAGGTTTGAAGCTCGGGAGAAGATTTTATCTTCCTACAGTCAAGATTAAGCTCGGGAGAGATTCTATCTCTACAATCGAGATTGATCCGATTCATCGGAAAGATCTTATCTCTAGCTAAGGTTTGACTCGGGTGCTTTGGAGGAGATCTCTATCTCCTACAGCCAGGATTGAAGCTCGGAGGACGATCTATCTCCTATAGGCCGAGGTTTGGTCGATCGTTTTTCAAAAAAAGATCTTATCCTCTAGTGCAGGTTTTGCGGCTCAGAAGCGCTTGGGGGAGATCTTATCTCCTACAGTCAAGGTTGAAGCTCGAAGAGATCTTTATCTCCTACAGTCGAGATTTGGTCTGATCGTCGAAAGAATTTACTCTAGTCGAGGGATATCGAACGCTCGAAAGAGATCTCTCATCTCTGATTGAGATTTGAGCTCGAGGGAGATCTTTCTCCTTTATCGAGATTGAAGCTTTGGAGGAGATCTTAACTCCCCTGCAGTCGAGGTTGGCCCGAGTCGCGTCGAAGAAGATCTTATCTCCTACATCGAGGTTGTAAGCTCGGAGGAGATCTTTATCTCCTATAGTCGAGGTTTGGTCCAGTCGCTCGGAAGAGATCTTATCTTTAGCTGGAGCGTTGACTGGTGTGCTTGAGAGAAGATCTTATCTCCTACAATCGAGGTTGAAGCTTGGAGGAGATCTTATCTTCTACAGGTCGAAGTTAGTCCGACGCTTTGGAAGAGATCTTATCTCTAGTCGAAACATTGACTCTGACGCTCGGAAAGAGATCTACTCTCTGATCAAGATTAAAGCTCGAAAGAGATTCTTATCTCCTGTAGTCGAGTTGAGCTTGGAGGGAGATCTATCTTCTACAATCAAGATTTGGGCTCGATTTGCTCGAAGAGAGAGATTCTTATCTCTGCAGTTGAGGTTGAAGCTCGGAGGAGATTTATCTCTTGTTAGTCGAGGTTTGGCCCGATCGCTCGGAAGAGATCTTATCTTCAGTCGAGGTTGAAGCTCGGGGAGGATCTTATCTCCTGCAACCAAGATTGAAGTTCGAAAGAGATCTTATCTCCTACAGTCGAGGTTGGCCGGTAGCTCGAAAGAGATCTTATCTCTAGTCGAGATTGACTCGGGTACTCGAGGAAAGATCTTATCTCCTACAGTTTGAGATTGAAGCTCGGAGGAGATCTTATCTTCTATAGCTAAGGTTGGCTCGATCGTTCGGAAGAGATCTTATCTCTAGCCGAGATTAATGCTCGGAGAAGATCTTATCTTCTACAATCGAGGTTGGTCCAATCATACGAAAGAGATTTTATCTCTAGCCAAGGTTGACTCGAGCGCTCGGAAGAGATCTTATCTCTGATCGAGATTGAAGCTCAGGAAAGATCTTATCTCCTACAGTCGAGATTGGTCCAGTCACTCGACAGAGATCTTATCTCTAGTCGAGGTTGAAGCTCGGAGAAGATCTTATCTCCTGCGGTCGAGGTTGGCCCGATCGCTCGAAAGAGATTTTATCTCTAGTCGAGGTTGAAGCTCGGGAAAGATCTTATCTCCTACAGTCGGAGATTGAAGCTCGAAAGAAATCTTATCTCCTACAGCCGAGATTAGCCTAGATCGCTCGAAAGAGATCTTATCTCTAGCCAAGGTTGACTCAAACGCTCGAGAGAGATCTTTATCTCCTGCAGTCGAGGTTGAAGCTCGAAGGAGATCTTATCTCCTACAATCGAGGATTGGCCCGATCGCTCGAAAGAAATCTTATCTTAGTCGAGGTTGACTCGGATGCTCGAAAGAGATTTTATTTCCTACAGTCGAGGTTTGAAGCTCGAAAAAGATCTATCTTTTGCTGCTAAGATTTGGTCCGATCGCTCGGAAGAGATCTTATCTCTTACAGTCGAGGTTGAAGCTCCGAAGAAATCTTATCTCCTACAGTCAAGGTTTGGTCCGCATCGCTCGAAAGAGATCTTATCTCTAGCCGAGATTGACTCGGGCACTCGTGGGAGTCTTATCTCCTACAGTCGAGGTTGAATCTCGGAAGAGATCTTATCTCCTATAGATTGAAGTCTCGAAAAAGATCTTATCTCCTGCAGTCAAGCGTTGAAGCTCGAAAGACAGCCGAGGTTGGCTCGATCACTTGGAAGAGATCTTATTTCTAGCCGAGGTTTGACTCTGATGCTCGGGGAGATGTTATCTTCCTATAGCCGAGGTTGAAGCTCGAAGGAGATCTTATCTCTTGCAGCAGAGGTTGGCTCGGTCGCTCGGAGAGGTCTTATCTCTAGCCGAGGTTGATGCTCGAAAAAGATCTTATCTCCTACAGTCGAGGTTGGCCCAATCGCTCGAAAGAGATTTTATCTCTAGCGAGGTTGACTCGGGGCACTCGAAAGAGATCTTATCTCTAGACGAGGGTTGAAGCTCGGGAGAGATCTTATCTCTCTGCAGTCGAAGGTTGTCTGATTGCTTGGAGAGATCTTATCTCTAGCCGAGGTTTAAAACTTGGGGGAGATCTTATCTCCTATAGTCGAGGTGGCTCGGTCGCTCGAAAGAGATCTTTATCTCTAGTTGAGGTTAAAGCTCAGAGGAGATCTTATCTCCTACAGTCGAGGTTGAAGCTCGAAGGAGATCTTATCTCCTACAGTCGAGGTTGGTCCAGACGTTTGGAAGAGATCTTATCTCTAGCCAAGGTTGACTCGGACGTCTGGGGAGATCTAATCTCCTGCAGTTGAGGTTGAAGCTCGGAGAAGATCTTTATCTTCCTACAACCGAGGTTGGCTCGATCGCTTGGAAGAAGATCTTATCTCTAATCGAGGTTGACTCGGATGCTCGAGAGAGATCTCATCTCTAGTCAAGGTTGAAAGCTCGGAGGAGATCTTATCTCCTACAGTCGAGATTGAAGCTTGGGGGAGATCTTATCTCCTACAGCCAAGGTTGGTTCGGTGCTTGGGAGAGATCTTATCTCCTGCAGCTCGAGGTTGGCCTAGTCACTCGGAAGATATCTTATCTTTGTCGAGCTTGACTCGGGCGCTGGAGAAAGATTTTATCTCCTGCCAGTCGAGGTTAAAAGCTCGGGAGAGATTTTATCTCTTCATCCAATCGAGATTGGCCCGATCACTCGGAAGAGATCTTACTCTAGCTGAGGTTGACTCGGACGCTCAGGGGAGATCTTATCTACTACAGCTGAAGTTGAAGCTCGGAGGAGAATCTTATCTCTTGCAGTCGAGATTGGCTAGTCGCTCAGGAGAGATCTATCTCTTAGCGAGATTGACGCTCGGAGGAGATCTTATCTCCTACAGTCGAGGTTGGTCTGGTCACTTGAAGAGATTTTGTCTCTAGCCGAGATTGACTCGGCGCTCGGATAGATCTTATTTCTGACTGAGCGTTGAAGCTCGAGGAAGATCTTATCTTCTATAGCCGCAGGTTGGTCCGATCATTCGGGGAGAGATCTTATCTCTAGTCGAGATTGAAAGCTCAGAGGAGATCTTATCTCCTTACAGTCGAAGTTGGTCCGATCGCTTGAGAGAGATCTTATCTCTTAGTCGAGTGTGGAACGTGAGGAGATCTATCTCTTGTAGCCAAGGTTGAAGCTCGAAAAAGATCTTATCTTCCTATAGTCGAAATTGGCCCAATCGCTTTGAAAGAGATCTTATCTCTAGCCAGGTTGACTCGAATACTCAGAAGGATCTTATCTTCTACAGTCGAGATTGAAGCTCGGGGAGATCTTATCTCCTACAGTTGAGATTGACTCAATCGCTCAGAGGAATCTTATCTCTAGCGAGTTGACTCGGGCGCTTGGGGAGATCTTATCACCTGCAGTCAAGCATTGAAGCTTGGAAGAGATTTATCTCCTGCAGTCGAGGTGTATCGATCGCTCAAAAGATATCTTATCTCTAGTCGAGATTGATTTGGGCACTCGAAAAGAGATCTCATCTTTGGTTGAGTTGAGAGCTCGGAAGAGATCTTATCTCCTGCAGTCGAAGTTAAAGCTTGGAGAGATCTTATCTCCTGCCAACTGAGGTTGGTCCGATCACTCGAAAGAGATCTTATCTCCTGCAGTCGAGGTTGAAGCTCGGAGAAGATCTTATCTCCTGCAGTCGAGATTGGTTCGATCACTTGGAGAGATCTTATTCTCTAGCCGAGGTTGACTCGGGTGCTTGAAAGAGATCTTATCTCCTACAGTCGAGGTTGAAGCTCGGAGGAGATTCTATCTTCTACAGCCGAGGTTAGCCCGGTCGCTCGAAAGAGATCTTATCTCTAACCGAAGTTGACTCGGATGAGATCTCATCTTTGGTCGAGGTTGAAGCTTGGGGGAGATCTTATCTCTACAGTTGAGATTGAAGCTCGAAGGAGATCTTTATCTCCTGCGTCAAGGTTGGTCCGATCGCTCGAAAGAGAATCTTATCTCTTGCAGTCGAGGTTGAAGCTCGGAAGAGATCTTATCTTTTGCAGCTAAGGTTGGCCCGGTAACTCGGAAGAGATCTTATTCTCTTAGCTAGAGATTGAAGCTCGGGAGAGATCTTATCTCCTATAGATTGAAGCTCTAGGAAGATCTTATCTCTACAGTCGAGGTTAAAGCTCGAAAGAGATCTTATCTCCTACAGTCGAGTGGCCCGATCGCTCGGAAGAGATTTTATCTCTAGTCGAGGTTGACTCGATCGCTCAGAAGAGATCTTATCTCCTACAGCCGAGGTTGAAGTTCGAAAGAGATCTTATCTCCTGCAGCTAAGGTTGGCCCGATCGTGGAAGAGATTTATCTTTAGCCGAGGTTGACTCAAACGCTCAAGAGAGATCTTATCTCTAGCCGAGGTTGAAGCTCGAAGGACATGTTATCTTCTATAGTCGAGGTTGGTTCGATCACTCAGGAGAGATCTTATCTCTAGCCGAGGTTGAAGCTCGAAGGAGATCTATCTCCTGCGATCGAGGTTGGCCCGATCGCTCAGAAAAGATCTTATCTCTAGCCGAGGTTGAAGCTCGAGGGAGATTCTATTCCTGCAGTTGAGTGAAGCTTGGAAGAAATCTTATCTCCTCGTAGTCGAAATTGGCCGCGTCGCTTGGGAGAGATCTTATCTCTAGCCAAGATTGACTAGGCACTCGGAGGAGATCTTATCTCCTACAGCTGAGGTTGAAGCTCGAAGGAGATCTTTATCTTCTGCAACTGAGGTTGCCCGATTGCTCGGATGAGATCTTATCTCTATCCAAGATTGACTCGGATGTTTGAGGAAGATCTTATCTCCTGTAGCCGAGGTTGATCCAGTCGCTTGGAAGAGATCTTATCTCTAGTCGAGGTTAACTCGAGCGCTCGAAAGAGATCTCATCTCTGGCCAAGGTTGAAGCTCAGAGAAGATCTTATCTCCTACAGCCGAGGTTGAAGCTCGGGAGAAGATCTTATCTCCTGCAGCCGAGGTTGGCCCGATCACTCGGAGAGATCTTATATCCTATAGTCAAGGTTGAAGCTCGAAAAAGATCTTATCTCCTGTAGCCGAGGTTGGCCGATCGCTCAGAAGAGATCTTATCTCTAGCTGAGGTTGACTCGGACGCTCGGAGGAGATCTTATCTCCTACAGCCGAGGTTGAGCAGAAGAGATTCTTATCTCCTATAGTCGAGGTTGGTCCGATCGTTTGGAAGAGATCTTATCTTTAATCGAGATTGACTCGGGCACTCGGTAGAGATCTCATCTCTGGCCAAGATTGAAGCTCGGAAGAGATCTTATCTTCTATAGTTGAGGTTGTCCTAGTCGCTCGAGAGAGATCTTATCTCTAGTCGAGGTTGACTTGGGCGCTCGGAAGAGATTTTATCTCCTGCAGTCGAGGTTGAAGCTCGAGGAAGATCTTATCTCCTACAGATTGAAGCTCGAAAAAGATCTTATCTCCTACAGTCGAGGTTGAAGCTCGGAGAAGATCTTATCTCCTATAGCCAAGGTTGGTCCGATCGCTCGGAAGAGATCTTATCTCTAGCCGAGGTTGACTCAGATGCTCGGAGAAGATCTTATCTCCTACAGTCGAGGTTGAAGCTCGAAGAAGATCTTATATCCTACAGTTGAGGTTGGTCCGATCGCTTGAAGAGATCTTATCTCTAGTCGAAATTGACTCAGATGCTCGGGAGAGATCCCATCTCTGATCGAGGTTGAAGCTCGGAGGAGATCTTATCTCTTGCAGTCGAGGTTGGCTCGATCGTTCGAAAGAAATCTTATCTCTAGCCGAGGTTGACTCGATCGCTCAAAAGAGATCTTATCTCTAGCCGAGATTGAAGCTTGGAGGAGATCTTATTTCTAGTCGAAGTTGAAGCTCGAAAGAGATCTTATCTCCTGCAGTCGAGGTTGAAGCTCGGAGAAGATCTTATCTCCTACAGTCGAGGTTGACGTAGACATTGAAGCTCAGTCTTCGACTTTGCTCATGTTAGAACAAGATTCTCCTCCTATTTCTAATGGACTGTGGGGGCATATAAGGGCCATTGTTAGGACCTCTCCCTTCATCTCGTCTAAAATGAATGAGTTCTTCGACTTTGCTCGCATTATGATGGGGTTCTTCTTCTATTTCTAACAAACTATGGGGGCACATAAGTATTGTTGTCAGGACCTCTCCCTCCATCTCACCTAAAATGAACGAGGCCTTCGACTTGCTCATGTTAGAATGAGGTTCTCCTCCTATTTCTAACAAGGCCGCTATTATTTGGTTCTTTCCTATCATCAGATAGTTTTTGTATCAAGAAACAATAATATTGAAATGGAGGAGTCTGACTGAAGAAAAATTACTGATAGTACATTTTTGGATTCTTCGAGTCTCAAGGTCGTAGGAGCATTATCACTCCAAGCTTTTCAAGTGGTAAGTCTCGGACCTAACGACATCCTCTATTTTGTACTGACCTTCTTAATTTGGAACAATCTTCTCTTGGCTTTGACGCTGGGAGATGACAGCCCACCGAAGTATCAAGCCCCCAAAGATAGCGTCGATGATGTCGGAAGGCGGTCGATCTTCTTATTGTTCTTCCCTCATTGATGATTCTAGCTTCTGAGGGAGGACTTCTTCGCACCCTTCTATCGGAGTTTCCTTAATGACGAGCTTGAGAAGAAGTTCAGCCTCACTTGCATTCTGGGGGAGCCTGTGAGCATGGTCAAGCTTCATTCGGCCCTCCTGTGAAACCTCCTGAGGGAGAGCTTCATGCTCTTTTGTTAGGACTTCCTTAGCGACGAGCTCGAGAGAGAGTTTGGTCCTCCTAAGAAACCTTCTGAGAGAGAGCTTCATCTTCTTTTGTTAGGGCTTCATTGGCGACGAGCTCGAGGAGGAGTTTGGCCTCACTTCTGCTCAGGATGAATTCATGAGCACAGTCAAGCTTCATTCGATCCTCCTATGAAATCTCTTGGGAGAGAGCTTCATCCCATTTTGTCAGGACTTCCTTGATAACGAGCTCGAGGAGTTCGGCCTTGCTTGTGCTCGGAGGGAGTCCGTGAGCATGATCGATCTTCATTCGACCCTCCATCGATAGTGGTCTATCAGACTCATCGGCCCACCACTCTCTTACGACTTCTTCATCCTTCAATTTGAAAGCTTCTTCTACAAGGACATATCTCTCAGCCCGAGCGAGCAGATTGGCAAAGTTCTTAGGACACTTCTTCTTCAGAAAGAATAACAAATCATTCTTCTGAAGGTCATCCTTAAGTGAGGCCATTGCAACAGACTGATCTAGGTTCCGAACCTCCAACGCAGCCGCATTAATCAAGTAACATAAGTCTAGATGGATTCTTCCATCTTCTGTTTGACATTCATCAGAAAATTCGAACCTCGATACGGATGCCGACTGCTAATGAAGCGGGCCATGAACTGACGGCTCATCTGATAAAAAAAGAAGATCATACCTGACTTCAACATCGAGTACTGGTTTCTTACTATTTTTTTTAGGATAGATGAAAAAGCTCGACATAATATGGCATCTGCTGTGCCGTGGAGTAGCATCATGATCCGAAAGACCTCCAGATAATCGATTGGATCAGAGGTTTCATCGTAGCTTTCAAATTAAGGAAGCTTGAAGTTCGATGGAATGGGCTCTTGTATAATTCAGAAAGAGAAAGAAAGATCGGTGCAGATGTCGTCATAACGAACCAGAGTGACATGGTAGAGTTTTTCAATCCATCGGTCCATCTTCTATGATTTGTGATCGAGGACGTCGTCTTAGTCGCAGATCTTAGAGAGCTTCCAACTACAAATGGAGAAGGTCTCCTTCAGAGAAGAATCATGATTCGAACATGGATCCTCTGCTCCCTATTTTTTTTCTCAGCGGTGATGGATATGCTAGCTCAAGTACTCTTTCTTGAGATCAATTTTCGACATTCTGATGATGGGTTTTCTGATGGAGTCACTATCGGAGGCTGCTGCATGGCCTGCACTATTTCGGTAAGATTCTGAACCCACTGTATCAGTAGGTTAAACTACTTCGGATCTATCATGGCCGTCGGTGGAGGTGGAGATTGAAGTGCTGACGATGGAGTAGGAATAGACGAATCTGGCTCAGATCTGATGGTAGAAGCAGTAGATCTCTGGATAGTCGCCTTCTTTTGAGGCATTTCATGGGATTGAGGGAGAGGATAGAGGTGACCCAGAGGAATCTCTCTCTGGTAAGCAATATAAGCCATACGTCCACCAACAGTGGTCATTTTGTTGGTCACACTTTGACGAATCAGTCCAAGAAAGGACACCAGCCATGGATCAATACTCATTTTCCATGGGTAATCACTTGCCTGTCACCAAATGACTCTCATCCTAGGGCAACGTAAGACAGCATGCTCTGCAAATTTATTCTCCACCCCATAGACTAGATACAGGGTCAAAACCTCCATGCCTCTATCTCTGAGAAGTGTTCGAGTAGGAAGTCAACTTCAGGCAAGCTTTCAAAGAAAAATCCTCACCTTAGGATGAGCGGCAACTCTTCAAATCCAGACAGCATCGATCCTCCTAGGAGTCGTCGGTCCATACATACTGGAGAGGTTCTTTAAGGGAATCTTCAGACAACAAGACCATCCCCAAACCCTCGCATCCTGAGTGGGATGCACAGAAATCGGGATGATTAGGATCTGCTCTACAAGTGGGCTCCCAAAGAGTCAAATGATCTCCTATGCTCTCTACTTAAAACTGTCGATAGTGATGAGGTTAGATACCCTCATGTGGTCCTCCACCTCATTACTGACAAGGATCGACCATCGAAATAAAGAAATACTCAAAATTCAAGCATCCTGGATCACCTCCATCGAGTGGCCATCGTCAATCAAACATCCGATTTGGTCTATAACATCGGATCCCTGGGCACAAATCTTCCTCCAAATGAAAGAGCAACCATGGGTAGCCTAAATGAGGGTACCATGGTTCCATCCATCATAGCAGGCTCTCATCATCCTACTCCACAAATAGTCTGGCTAGATCAGAAATTTGGCCACATGTCTGACAATCAGAGTCTTTCTCCTCATCAGTAGGGAGTGGATCCCTAGACTACCATCATGCAAAGGCTGGCACACCACCTCCCAAGAGAGTAGATAGACTCGATGCCGATCGGGCCTAGAACCCCATAGGAAGTTGCGAAACTGCTCTTCCATCCCTCTAATACAAGTAACCAGCACAATTGTATTGATCAGGAGGTAAACTGGAATAGAGGTCAGCACCGATCTCACTTGAGTCATCTTGCCTATGAAGGAGAGGGCGTTGGCCTACCAGTCTTGAAGATACTCCTAGATCCACTGCTCTAGGGGTATGCATTCAACCCACCATAGTCAGTAGCCAATAATCGGAACACCAAGGTAGGTCAATATCCCAGACTGCTTTTGAATCTTCAAAATCTTCTTGATCGTCGATCTGACCTGGGGCTTCATCTTTGGATTGAAAGTGATCGCAGACTTCTAAATATTGATCCACTACCCCAACGACCGATAGTAGGCCCTAACAATAGAGGCAAAGTACTCTGCATTCTAGGTTGAAGCACACCCGATGAGGAGGCAATCATTTGCATAAAGAAGATGTGACAGAGATAGGATACCCGGGGCAGGCCAATATGGCTCCAAAGACTGCCTCTGAACCACTGCTCTTAGCATCCTAGATAGGGCATCAGCGCATAAAATGAATACATAAGGAGAAAGAGGACAACCTTGGTGGAGGCCAATAGAAGAAAGAAAGAACTCTGTCAGGGTGCCATTGATGAGGATGGTGAAACTCGAGCCCTCGATGCAGTCTATGATCTAGTCAATCCAATCCTCTCTAAAGCCCAGCTCCTGAAGTGTCCATCGGAGAAAGGCCCAACTAATCCGATCATAGACTCGCTCCATATCTGATGCATACATCTTAGCCGATAGATATATGAATTTGAGAGATCGGACTCGAAAGAATGCAAATTCAACCTGATTGCACTAATTTGTAGGAATCTGACACTACTGAGCTAGAACGGCCATAACTTGATTATCCAATGTCAGAATTCTTATTATGATCCTATTTCAAAAATCTTTCTTCTAGCCCTACAGGCCTGGTTGCTTTGCCACCATCATAAATTTTGGGATCAAATTTTATTGTCTAACAGATCTACGATGGTGCGCAAGTTTATCAGAATTTCTAGTTCAAGTAGGAGTCTAGTTTTTGACTTTATTTTATTTTGTTCTTTTTGATTTTATTTAGAATTTCTTTATGACTTTGTCTAGGATTCTTTTTGCTTTTGAATTAAGTCTTTTACACTATAAATAAGGTCCTTGGCCTTCGTTGTAGTCAATTTATTTTAAATTATTAACATAAAATTCAGGAGTTCTTTCTTCCTTTTTCTTCCATTCTTTATTGTTTCATGTGTCTTCCATCCCTCTTTTTCAACGATCGTCGCGCTATAGGCTACATCAATATCCAACTTAATCGCCGTGAGGCTTCAATGATAAGGAGCTCTCTGAAAGTCATGCATGAACTCCTGGGTAAGCAAGATATTATCGGTAATAGCCCGACCTCCGATAAAAGCATCCTGCTCTAAGCTGATTAGATAGGGCATCAACGACTTTAGCCGTCCAACCAGGACCCTTGTAAATATCTTGTAGAGGGTAGTGTAGAGATTGATAGGTCTAAAGTGCTCAGGGATTGAGACATCAGGTCGCTTCAAAATAAGGATAATAAGGATCCACTTCCATGCTGTCGGAATATCCCTGGACTCGAAGGCTACTTGCATCGCCTCCACAACCTTCTTCCAGATAATCGACCAGTATCAACAGAAGAAGAATGGAGGGAAGCCATCAAGCCCTAGGGCCTTATTCTCTCCAAAAGATCAAAGGGCCCCATGCACTTCAGAAGACACCGGGTTGGACAAAATCTCATTCTCCGAAGCAGAGATACAGACCATTGACTAGGCACCCGGGATGGGATACTCCTCACCCAGTGACCTCATCCACCAATCCCTAAAGAAATGGAGGATCTCCACATCAATCTCTCCTCTATCATCCATGATAGTACCATCACTCTTCCATAACTGTTTGATATGATTAGTAGATCTCCGAATCATAGTGGACTGGTGGAAGAATTTGATGTTCCAGTTCTCCTCCTGAATCCACTGAATTCTGAACTTTTGTCTCCATAAAATCTCCTGCCGTCTCAGAAGAGAGTGATGATCGGAAAGCTTATCATGCAGCACCCCCAACTTAGGCTCGAGCAAGCTACCCTCCTGATCCTCCTTCACCAGCAGCTCCATAATGTCTCCCTTGAGCTGCTCAATCTAACGGAAGATGTTATTCACCTCCATGCAGTTCCATCTGAGAAGACCAGCTCCAATCAGTAGGTCATCCTATACCTCGCATTCTCATGGATCGACATCCTCCAAACCTTCCGAACCAAGTTCCAGAGTCTCAGATAGCAAATTCAGAATTTTTCAAATTAGAATGGACCCTTGGGTTGGTACAGGCTGTCCGTCGAGACAAGAATCGAGCAGTGGTTCGAGGCGATCCTCGGTAGGTGTTGAACAGAATACCTTGGATAGCACTGGATCCAATCGATAGAAGCAAGCGTTCGATCTATCCTCTCCCAGATCCTAGCATACCCAAGCCAGTTATTACATCAGATGAATCTTGGGCTTGTAAATTCGAGATTGATCAGTCTAGTATTGCTGATGAACTCTCCAGATTCTCTAGACTTCATGCAGTTCGCCTATTGTCTGCCACCTTGCTTCTCGTAGGGGTCGACAATACAGTTAAAGTCTTCAACCACCAGATAAGGCAAGTCCTGCAATAGAAGTCTAGAGATCTCTATCCAGAGTGCTCTCCGATCCCTATGCTCAGTGCTTGCATAGACACCATATAGAAGCCAGGGCTGTCCGAACTGATCTGTGATGATAAGAATCACTTGTTGTTCACATCTGTGAAAAGCATCAACTCTGATCAAGCCTTGTCGCCACATCACCAATATGCCTCTCAACAGACCATGAGACTCCACAGTATAGGAGCTCCAGGCCCTAGGGATCCTCTATCTAGCCCAGGCTAGCCTAGTCCTGGAGAGGCGAGTCTCACTCAGTACACAAATATCTAGATCATGCTGTTGGATCAAATGGCTGAAGGTCAGAAAGAGGGCTTTTCTGTCCTCCGACAGTTTCATAACAGGATCCTCATGGAGAAGACTCACTAGGAAGGGGGCCTGCATACGTACCCCCCTCGCACTACGAGTCTACCTCAGCCTCATTCTCCATCGACTCCACTAACTCAACACTCGTTCCTGCATTGTGGATAACCTATCTGAGTCTGGCCACTACCGCCTCATGGGTGAGACCCTTGTCGATGACTAGTGCCTCCATAAGCCTCAATCCCTCAACCACCGAACAACCAGATGAGAAATCCTCTATCTCAAGCTCAGACCTCCGCTCCAACACCCCTGCCTCCACTAGGACGTCAGACTCCCGAGTCACACTGTGACGCTCCTATGGGATAGCCTTCACCTCCGTCGGGGTCCTAGTGGCAAACATGAAAACTCCAGAGCCCTGGAAACCCCCCGATGCCTCTAGATCTATGGTTGATTGGGCCACAACTTTTTCTTTGCCTTTATTTTTCTATTTTTCATCTTTTTTGGGCCTATCCAGACCCAAATTGAGATTGTTGGGCTGTGTTGAAACCCGACCTGCACCAAAGTCAGGCAGCCAGGCATGCTTGGGTTGGCCCGCCCCTCGCTCCCGACTTACCACGCCCACACGGTCTGCTACTAGCTGGGTAGGGCTGCTTGCTACAGCACCCCGCATGGGCACCCGCCCGTCCGCAAGCCCCTGGCTGGCCAGTGGGCCGAACGGGTTTGGGCTAAGCACTTGCCCCCTGCCTTTAATATGATGCACCACTCCCCCCGTCGCTCTCCATCATGCAATCTTTGCCGGCTGGACCCAGTCGTCAGCCCTAGACGTCAGGTTCATCCAATCAAAGTTAGGTCCCACATGTCCCTACTCGGGTTGACTCGCAGTTGACTCGGGTTGGGATAACCTGGTCATCCTCCTCCTTCCATCCGCCCCAACATCCTGCCTTAACTCCCACCGACGAACGATTAGCAGCCAAGGCCCAAGGGGGGCCGTCGTCCTTTGGTCACCCTCTGCCTCCTTCGATCGGGGGAGATTGTCTGGATCCAGCCCCCTTCCCCCCCACCGCAATGCCTTTCCCCAGCCGACACTGGTCCTCTAGCAAGTGGAAACTCTTGCATTAGAGACAAACTCCATCAAGGCATTCAAATACAAAGCGTTGTCAAAAGGGGCTGGCCGACCCCTTCACCAAAACCCCTGGCCACAGCGAGCGACCGAGATCAATTTTGATGCACACCCGGGCAAACCCCAGCCGCTGGAGGTCCGTTATCCACTCGTCGAGAGACACCATTTCGTCGGTGAGCCGAACTACCTCCTGAATAGCTTCCTTATCCTAGAACTCCACTGAAAGTCGGGGGAGGCACACCCAAACCAAAGTTGTGAAGATCGCATCTTCTATCGAAAAAAATCAGGCTTCCACAGTTGAAGGGCAAGTGCCTGCCCCGCCACCGTTCATGACCACCGAAGCACCAGATCTCGCACTCCGTAGTCTTCGCGAACCGAAAGAGGAGAAGGCTCGTCCCCAATCCGTATGCCGTGATGTCGCCTTTAATTGCTCCACGGAGTCTGGCCCCCATTTTCGGGGAAACCCAGTGCCCCAAGCTTCTTCCAACCAACGCCATCGCCTCCTAGCGCACCGAACCCTCTCGGAGGATGGCTGTCGGGGCGTCCACCACCTGCAAGAACCATCGAGTAAGCTCCATCACTACCTCCTATGATGGATCTAGTGAAACCTACATGGTCCTCTCCTATAAGGTACCTTTTCAGCTGCTTTTCGATCGATTCTCATCCGTTGATGCATTCGGATGGTCCTACTACTCCTTCGCCATTACCCACCGCCTGAGCAGCTCCAGTAACAAACAAGAGCACCGACGATCACACCCCAAATGATGATAGTATAAATCTTAAAGCATCTTAAAGCACGTCAAAGAAAATGGATAACGAACTGCAATGGTCACAAACTTTTTAATCCTTATATTTAGGCTTTGAGACACATTCATCTTGCATCAACCTGAAATTGTTATACCCGGTGAGATCTTCTCACTTCTCACCGCTCGCCCGAGTGCACACTACAGCCTGCATAAGCTTACCATGCCACCAGTGCCCTTGAGAACTAGCACATTTCAGTAGGCAATACGCCACCTGATCAAGCTGTGCATTCTGTTTGTCTGACCCAGCTGAACGTGCTGGCAGCTTGTCCAGTTTGCCTTTTATCCTGGTTGCATCATACACACCGTACTGCGAGCATTCGTTCATCTCTCTCACCTTCCCATTCTATCAAGTGGCCCCCGATACTGCATGAGCAGATTTCCAATTGAAATAGCAAAAAATCATGACAAGATGCAATATTTTCCATTCTCAAACGTAAGTCCTCGGTTTCCGGAACCATATACTGGCAAATCCCATGTTCAGAAACACGGGCGGACGGGAAGGAACATGGTTGTCATTTAATTTTTTTAATACAAATAAGACCCCGATCCTCCCGCTTGCTTTCTAGTCGTAGTCTAATTACCATGGAAACTGAGGCTAAAAAGTAACTAAGTAACGTGGCAGCAACCAAAAAAATAAAGAGGCGGGCGGGGGAGGGTGAACTGGCGGTGAAGTTAAAATGGAACTGAAGGACATTTTGTTACATAACTGCATTATTACCAGTCTTAATAGGAGATGGAGATCTTTGATTCACCAGCGGATCCTGAAAAATGACTCATCAGCGGTAGGAGGAAGGCGTAGCCAGGGCCAGATCTGTGGTGATGTTGCTCCACCCTCCCCCCTCTGCCAGTTCCCACAACGCCTCTTTCTTCTTATTCTCTCCGCCGCCACCTCCCAACGGAGACGAAGTCCCCTGCACCCCCAAAGCAAAACATAGAATGCTTGTTATATATTAACCTGGATGATGAAGAAGAAGAAGATCATGAATTAAGAACCTCTCGCTTTTCTGATCTCCCCTTCCCCTGTTCTTGATTATTTTTAAAAGAAACTTTCTACCCCTAGAAATTAGAAAGGGACATTTGAGTAATAATAATATATAAATGATATCCTCTAAGGAAAGCGTAATAATAAATGAAGGCAGCAGCTGGTACGTACGCGTGCAGTGTGGACGTGCTGGTGGTACACGGAAGGGCAGAGGTTCTCGGAGCTGGCCGTTCTCTCCTGCAGCTGCTGTTGGTGACGCTGGTAGGCGGAGGGGACCACCACGACCTCTGCCGCGGCGGAGTCGGGGAGGCGTGGCAGGACGGGGGATGTCGGGGGCGGCAGCAGGAGATTGGGCGCTGACGTGGCGGACGAAGCCGAGGGTGGGGTGGGGATGCCCCCGAAAAACATGAGGTGATCCTCCAGCGTCGTGGTGGTGGCGGTGGTCGCTGTGGGGACCATCAGCCCCTGGGCTCGTGGCGATGACGACACAGCCACCACATCCCCCCGGTTCCTCCTGCTGTTGCTGCTGATGAGCGCGGCGCTGTTGGGCCACAGGAACGTCCCCTGGGGCTTACATATCCTGAACCCACTCCTCACCGTCCTTTTCCCACTTCCATCTCCACCACTGCCATCGCTGTTGTTGTTGTTGTTACTGTTCGTATTGGCGATGGTCGTAGGAGGATCAGTGATCCTGCTGCTGCTGCTGTCGTTGTTCGTGCTACTTTTAGTGCTCATGGTGTTTTTGGACTCCTGCTGTTTGCCCCTTTCCTCTCCCTCCTTATCGTCATCACCTCCATCCAGCCAGCTCTTGTCTTTCGTCACCATCTCTGTTTTCTTGTCCTTCTCTTCCTTGAGTAAGCGGATATCTTCCTGCATCAAACCCCAACCACGACCCGTAGCATTTTGATTAGATTAACAAAATCGTTATAAAAGCTACAATTAATGAACAAGCTGAAGCTTGCTGTATTATATACACTGTACCTCCAGCTCCAGCAAATGACTGGATAAAGCTGCCATCTTTGCTTCCGTTTTGCTGTTCGATTCCAGCAAGCTCTGGTATCTCTCCTGCAATCACCACGCGACTGCTTATTAAATGGCACACTAAAGAATGAAAAGCAAGAGACACCCTGTACCAAAGAAAAAAAAAAGCAAGGGGCTCCCGTTACATAGCAAATCGCATGCAAATATTAACGTGGAACCCTGAATTCCTGTACAAGACAAACTTCACGTGCATGACACTCATTTGCTGCCACTAAAGTCTCACAATGCGTTCGCTAACAACCGTACAATTATTGCGTAGAAATTAAATGTAAAACCCTAGCGAAAGCGAATCTCACGTGTACCTTACTTATTTGCGGTCATTAAAGCCCCACAATTAAGAAGCCACAAAACAAGTGTATACGTTAGCGTACTTGTTCTGCAGGTAAAATTTAGTCCTAAACATATAAAGAACGGCAGAAAATGAGGGGAATTACAACAAACAACAAAAAATCCCACCTGCCAGGTGCCAGAACCATTATCAACTACGGAGCGAACTTCTTTAGCTATCTTCTCCAGGTTCTTCAGAGAACCCAATTGCTCCATATTCCTGTTCTCCCATACACATCACCAGACCATAAAAAAAACCAGATCAGATTTTTTTTTTTTAAAGAGTAAAGAACTACGAAGCCTGGTAGAGAGAGAGAGAGAGACCTCTTCAGAACAGCGATCTCGTCCCGGAGCTCACTAATCTCCCTTTTGCATTCTGCGCCACACGGGCACGGCGACACGGCATCCCCGGGCTTCCACCCCGGTGGAGGGACCCAGAAGGGGTCCATCACCCCGGCCTTCCTCCGTATCTCCACTAGCTCCGCCGGTTCCAACCAGTACTCCATGGCGCCCTCGGCATTATGCCGCCGCCGGAATCGCTCGGTGCCGCCTGCCACGGTCTTACCGTCCATGTGTTTCAGGAGGTGGTCCAGAAGGCCAGTGTCCCCGATGTGTTTTCTCGCCTCCTCCCGTAGCGCCTGACGCATTATGGGGTTCCCCAGCTCCGCCCCCTTCTCCCTCATTATCTCCAGTAGCTTCATCTCCGCCGCCTCATACCTCTCCGACGACCACCGGTCCTTGGACGCCTTCACCCGGCTCTCCTGCTCGCACTTTCTATTCTTTTCCTTCTCATGCCGCGGCTTCTTCCTTTCCTTCTTGTCTTCTTTCTTCTTCCTTCTTTTCTCAACCTCTTCTTTCTCCCTCTTGCAAGCCTCACGAGTCCTCTTCTGTCCAACCTGCTGCTCCTCCTCCACCACCACTTTCTCTTCCTTTTCCGCTTGTTCCTCCTCCTCTTCCTCCTTCTGTGGCATCGGCAACTCCCTGTGCCTTCCGATGTACTTAACCTTCCGTCGGATCCCCCAACCCAAAATCCCGGCGCTCTTGAGGGCTAAAAGGCAGGAACCCATCGGCGTTGGCGTCCTCTCTTCGTCCTCCGCAGCTTCTTTTGTGGCCGTGGCTGGCGACAAGGCGGGAGGTTCGCAGTCGTATGCCCTGGGAGCCACGAGCCAGAAGCTCTCCATGTGTTTCTCCCCCTCCCAGGTGGACGAGGGTACCGGTCTCCTGAGGATCCTCACCGCCTGTTTCAGGCTCATGACGAACCTCTCGTCCAGCTCGGGCTCGTGCCCCTCGGTCGGGTAAAAGGAGAAGTAGTTCCGCAGCGAAAAGGTGCTCGGGAAGCTCACTGTCACGTCCAACTTCGATGTCTCCGTTACCTAGCATTCGTTGAAAAACTCAGTTTTCTCCAACAATATATAAAGAAGGATCGGACAAAAACAAAAAGAAGGACTTAAACCTTTACGACCCGAACGGCTTTCAGCTGGATAGGGGACTTCGGCGGAAGCTTTTCGTGATCGATTTCGTAAAACGCGCCTATTTCGAATTGTCCTAAAATTATTTGAAATTCCAAGGACAAATGAGTAAGTCTAATCTGAGCTATATGATCATATCTCATGTAACTTCCCAATATGCCCCCACAAATATGACTGTTGCATTGAACTATGAGGGTATTCCAGGAATAAAACTAAAGAGGGACACAGAGTATGGGACCAGGTGGGAAGCAAAGGTAGTGGGGAGCAGTACCGTTGCAGGGAGGTGCAAGGCCAAAAACAGAATTGGGCAGCATCTGTCTCCCAAAAGTTTGCCTTCTCGAGTCCGTGGTAGAGTCATTCCTTTTCGAGTAGTAGTACTTCACCTGCGGCCCAAATACTTGCTTTTAGTAAACTAGAACAAAATAACCCACTGATGGAAACAGGAAAAAAAAAAAAAGACAAGCCACTCGTCCCGTCATCATCACAACGAGTAGCGACCCCACGGCCCTCTCCCTCCCGTTTCCACCCTCTCGAGAGACAAAATAGAATATCCGATCTTCCTCTGATAACGACCCAAGCGCCCTCCACCATAACAAACTCAAGACTCCCAAATCCTCGCCACAAATAATCGCCGATCATTCCAAGATCTTCCTTTTACACCCTCCCCTCCCCCGGAAAAAAAAAAAAAAGCCAAATAAATAAATAGCATAGCTCTTCCCATCATTACGATTCATTAGATGTAGCCCGTCCGATCAAGATCATTGTGTGATGATTGAACTACTCTTGCGGCCGCCTGATCTTGATCGGGTGACGACATTATCTCTTGATTTAAAAGAACAAAGTAAAGGAAAAAGGAGGAAGAAGAAAAGAACTGAAAGAGAAAATTCTGGATTTTGGCGTGTTTTTTCTGCTTAAGGGAAAAAGGGAATACCGTACTGATCTCGGCGGCCATGGCAGGCGGACCAGAACCAGCTTCGGTGCTTCTTGCTTCCATTTGCCACTCTTTTCTAGGGTTTCCAACAGAGAAGCAGCGATTTTCCAATATCTGCTAGTGATCCAAAAAGAAATTTTTGCGAAAGCTAACGGATAATTTCCAGCAAGAAGAGAGAGTTTTAGACTAGTAGAGAGGGTCAGAACCCGTGATACTTCTAAGATATAAAACGAACAAGAGCAAAGAGAAGAAAAGAAGAAGATAAAGGTCCTTATGATGCTATCAGGGCTTAGTTTTTTTTAATTATTACCATCATTTTTTAATAACAAAACTCTAAAATTCGCATAAAACTGGCTGTTTTCCTTTCTTTAGTTAACCAAGCTGTGATCAAAAGTGGATCAAAAGTTGTTTCACGGATCGGGAAAGAAAAACACATGAGGACAAAAAAACTGCAGTGGAGAAAGATCTGAGAGTTTCAGACGGTAAGATTTGCTTCAACTTCCAAAGAAACCGCCCGATGGGAGCTTGGACTCCTCAAAAGCGAGAAGAAGAATGAGTATGGATCGGTCGGAAAGAAAGGCTGGGGAACGCAGTACTAACTAAAAACCAAAAGGAGAAAAAGCAATTAATCGTATACGAGATACCTTTTCTCACGTCGGCGCGCCTCTGTCCATGGGATCCGATCCGAAGCTTGCAAGAAAAAGAAGCACATTTCCAAGGATCAGCTGGAGATTGATCTCAGAAAGAGGAAAAGCTACGAAAGGATAGGCCGCGATAAAGAAATGCAAGAAAGCAGGAAAGGTAGTAGAGAAAACCCTAGCTCTTCTCGGGAAAGAAAGACGAGAAATTACCGGAAAAAGGGGAGATCTTGCTGGGAGCTCTCGGTGGATCTGGGGTTGGTGCAACGAAAGCTCTCTCCTTGTTTTCCTCCCTCCCTCTTTCTTTCCCTCTCCTTGCAATTTTGGAGAAGAGGGGTTGAAGAGGAGGGACGAGGATTTGAGCTGGTGGAGACTGTTGGGGAGACGGGAGGCAGGGAGGGAGGGGGGGGAAGAGAGATTGGAACCTCCTTTCTAACAGACGTGAGAAGAGCGGGGGAGGCGTATATATAAGGGGAATAAAAAATAAAAGAAAATAAAATTATTGTAATAATTCGTAACGGAAGAATCGCCGCAGGCATCATTACCTGGGGCACGGAGCTGTGCTCACGTGCTGTGGCGGCAGGCCAATCATCTGCCGACGTTTTGATGCCGGATTTGCCCAGGAAAGCTTTCATAAAATTACGTTCTCGTCCCTCTAGGACGGGTTTGCTATCAGTTTTTCCACGTCCATCTCGGCGGTCTTGGTAATTTTGAATATTCACCTGCTAATATTTGTGTTATCTGCTGTTTAACAGCTCCTGTTCATCGAACAGCTTCAGGAATGGATGGGAGGAGTAAGCCATCATTTGATACTTTTAAGGCTGTAAATGGATTGGATTAATTTATAATTCGATCTAAATTATTTTAAAAAATCTATGGAATAGGATCAAATTTTAAAATTAAATTTATTTTATTTTTTAGATTAAATCTAAATTCATTAAATTTGAATCCAATCTAATCCGATCCGATATATAAAAATTTTTGAATTAATTTAAATTTTAAGATAAATAACTCGATTCAACCTAAATCCAAAAATAGTGTTTTTGGACATTAAATTTATAAAAATTTTGAAAATATCAACTGAACTTTACAAAAGTTATGTTTTTAGACATTGAATTGCAGAAGAAAGTTTTAATTAAGAATTATGTTATTGTACTTAATTTGTCATATTCATCTGATCTTCTATTTGATTGTACTTGAATTAAATAAATACATATACATTACAATTCAAATAGATGGCTCAATGTAATTCTTATGGGTGCAAGTCAACTATATATACATACTATTGCTGTAAGCAATAGAAGTTGTGGATTTGAACTAGCAAACAAAAATGATTAAAAAGCTTTGCTATAAGAAAATAAAATATTACTAACGGACATTAGTGATAGCTTTTTCACCATCGCTAATAGTAAGATTAGCGATGAAATTAGAGATGGCAAAATTGCCATCTATAATAATTATTTTTATCGATAACTTTAGTGATGAAAATTTAGCCGTTGCTAATAGCAATATTAGAGATGGTATTAGAGACGACAAAATCACCATGGCTAATACGTCAGGTATTAATGATGGCTATTAGCGACGGCATAAAAGCCATCTCTAATATTCAGATTTACCGATAGCTAATTATGACCAAAATTTATCTCATTGCTAAAAGTAATTAATTATTAGCAATGGCTAAATTGGTTATTAGCGACGGCATTGCCGTTGCTAATAATATTATCGACAGCTTTAGTAACGGAGTTTTAGCCATCGCTAATGTCGTTGCTAATAATATTATCAACAACTTTAGTAATGAAGTTTTAGCCATCGCTAATAACTAATAAATTTTTTAATTTGATGATAATTTATTAGTGATGGAATATTTTATTAGTGATAGCTATAGCGATCGTAATTGTGCTATCGCTAATATTTATTCCTATTTCTTCTTCGAGCCTCTAGCTGTCGGATCCTATTTTTTTGAGCCTTGGGTTGCCTCCCCAAGTGAGACCTCGGCTGGTTCCCATCTTTTCGAGCCTTCAGCTACCTCCTATGCAAATATCTTTAGCCTGATCAAGGCTCGATCTAAGAGTGGGCTCAATACTATCGATCTGCATCCAACCCAAAATTAGCAGTGCTCTATTCATAAAAAAAGGCTATGATAATTGCCTGATGCACCTAAAGAGTCTAGAGAGAGATGGAGATGATGTATTTCTATTCTTATAGTTGCAGAGTAAGCTTGGATGATTTGTTACATCGCAGACAACCACTTATACTCATCTAATGATTAAAAGTGCAGATGAACTTGTAATGCCTTATTTTTCAATAACAGATCTGAGCCTTCATCTTTTTATCTTTTTGTTGTTTACTTTATTGGTGTATGATTTAAGTACTATTTTTAATTAGTAGCAATATTTTTAGGCCGAGCTCGAATAAGGGCCTAGCCCGGCTTTATTCTAGCCCTAACTATGATGAAGATTTTGGATGACTGATTTTTAATTAATGATCCTTATTAGAATAGATATTATAATTTTTAATTTTCTTTTTATTAATGAATAATTATTTCATCATAAAAAATATTAGCAAAAAAAATTTAAAATTTTATTGACGATAATCGCATCACTAATAAAAAATAATTTTATTTTTTTAATTTAATTTTATTATTATTAACTGTTGGGGATAAATTTCGCTCCAGCCGAAGTCTAGCTCGATGCCCAGCCTAATGCAACCAGTAGCCGCAGAAGAGCTTCGGCAGACGGGCTTCAGCCGAACTCCCAGCGGCCGAGCTTCTTTCAACCCGTTCAGCCGACCGAACTAGTTAGTTGTCGAGCTTCTTCGGACTCCCAGCGTCAAGATCGAACCCCTTCAGCCGACCGAGCTACTTAGCGGCCGAGCTTCTTGGACTCCGAGTGACCGAGCTTTAATGGAATCATCCGATGCCCGAACTCCTCAGTGGTCATTTCGAACTTCGGACGATCGAGCTCCCACCGAACCCTCCAACGGTCGGCCCTCAGTCGAAGTCCAACGGTAGGCCGAACCCTCCAACGATCGAGCTTCGAATTTCTAGCAGTCGAACTCCCCCAAGCCATCTCTTCAGTCGATCGAGCTCCTCTGAACTCGACTGCAGTCGAGCTGCTCCCAAGCTTTTTCTTCGGCCGAACTCTCCTACAAGTCCGAACTCCTCTGGACGAACAACGAGACTGGATGGTATGGCCGGCACTACCGACGTCACTCTCTCCGTAACCAGTTCCATGCGACACCTACCCAAGAGACTAACTCCACCGAACCTCGAGCGTCCCGCCAGTACGCGGCAGCAGCTGTCACCACCAACCCTACCGCGTACGGCATCACCCCGAGAGACTGACTTCGTCGAACCTCGAGTGACCCGCCAGCATGCGACTGCAGCTGCCACCACCAATCCTGCCGCGTACGGCACCTTTTCGAGAGACTGACTCCGCCGAACCTCAAGCGGCCCGCCAGCACGCGGCAGCAGCTATCACCATCAAGCTCCGCTATAAAAGGACCCCCCTCCAGATACGCCAAGGCTAATCTCTCTGATCTCTAAGCTCTCCTCTTCTCTAAGCTCCGGAACTCATTCCGAGCACTCCATTTCTGTTGGCCAAAGCTGACTTGAGCGTCGGAGGGTCCTGCCGGAGCCACCCCCTATCGGTTTCGGATGAGACTTTATTTTGCAGGTTTTCGATGGCGACCTCAGCGGCCTTGACTCCAGCGACCTCCGACGACGATCAGTTTCTGCACCAACAGATTGGCGCTAGAAGGAGGCCCCTTTCCTTTTCTCTCTTAGAGTTAAGGGAAAGCCGAGGTCCCCTCGTTCTTAAAGGAGTGCTCGACGATGTTTTCCTCCTTTCCACCTCAAGGATTTCTCTTCTTCCTCTTTTCAAAGAAAGAAAAAATGCTCCCCAGGAGAGCCTCGACTTGGCGGTCGACGGCCTCCGTGGCCCGATCCCGTTCGGATCCGGCCGCTCCCGCTCCAGCCCCGGCGACCCAGACTCGCTCTGTAGCCGCGGTGGACGTGGAGCAGTTCAACCTGCTCGTCAAGCAGGTTCGTGATCTCACGGAGGTAGTGCAGGCGGTGTAGGCCATGCACCAGCAGACCTCAGTACCAGCTCAATCAGTGCGGGATTTTCCAGAGCCGTGTGGTCCAGTCCAGGGGCGACCAACATGGGCCACCCGACCTCCAATCCCCGGAAAAGGAAGGCAACGAGGGGAGAGCCCCTGCTCGGACCGCAGCTCGAGCCAGGGTGAAGCCTCGCACCCATTCGACAAGAAGGTCAGAGATCGTGAAGATCTTCTGGATCAAAGGCTCTTAGAGATGAGCCGACGAATCGAAGAACTCCATCATGCTTCCTCCTCATATGGTAATGAGGTCCGAACTAACCCTCCTTTTTTGCAAAAAATCATGCAGGAACCGATCCTGTCGAACTTCAAGCTCCCATAGTTTGAGAGCTATGATGGGACCACCGATTCGATCGATCACTTGAAAGCCTTTCGGACGATGATGCTGCTCCATGGCGCGCCAGACGCCATCTTGTGTCGGACTTTTCCCTCCATCCTTAAAGGAGCCATCAGAAATTGGTACTCGGCACTCAAGCCGAGTACCATCCTGTCGTTTGACCAAATGAGTCAATAATTCACGGCCCACTTCGTCAGTAGTCGGCGTCCACGCCGAGGCTCGGATTTTCTATTGGCCATCAGACAAAAGGATGGGGGATCCATCCGGGCTTACGTCACCAGATTTAATACTGCAGCACTGAAAGTCTGGGATCTGAACCAATCCGTCGTCATGACCGCTCTCAAGGGCGACCTTCAGAAGAATGACCTATTGTTCTTTCTGAAAAAGAAGTATCCTAGGAATTTTGCCGACATGCTGGCTCATGCCGAAAGTTATGCCCGGACAAAAGAGGCCTTCGGGGCTAAGGACGATGAAGCCGATGGCAGGCAACGAACCGGCGGGCCAGGTGGGCCCGTCGAAGAAAGAAAGTAGACTGAGGCTCGACCGCGTTCCCGGACTCCTCCGGGCTACGGGCGAATCCGAACTTCCCCTCAGGCTTGGATGCGTAGAAGCCCCGATGGAAGGGCACGCCGAGATTCCCCCCAGCACCGAAGTCCTCCCCGATGACGACGGTTCCACAATTACGCTCCCCTTAACGCCCCAAAGACTCAAGTGCTGATGGAGATCCAGGAGCAACTTCCAAGGTCGGAGAGGATGCGCTCCCATCCTGGCAAGCGCAATCCCAATAAGTTCTGCCTTTACCACCGTAACCACGGTCATGACACTGAGGAGTGCATCCAACTTTAGGACGAGATTGAAGAACTCGTCAGGCGAGGCAGACTTGGCCGATTTCTGTGGAGGTAGCCCGAGAGGAAGGAAGAGCGATCGAGAGCGTCACCACCAGGTGGGGAAAATCGGCAAGAAGATCGGCCACCCCTTGGCATCATCAATTCTATCTTGGGGGGACCTCAGCAAGGAGAGATCAGTGGATCCGGAGAATCAGCGAAGAGGCGAAGGATCGTGGAGCCCATGACTTTCATCGAGGAGGACGACCAGGGAATCCAATTTTCGTACAATGAAGCGGTTGTAATTTTCTTGAATATTGCCGACTACGATGTATGCCGCATTTTGGTAGATAATAAAAACTCGGTCGATGTGTTGTTTTATGATGCCTTCTCAAAAATATCCCTGATCGATGACCGCTTGGGGTCGATGAATTTTCCGCTGGTAGGATTTGCTGGCAATACTGTATCAGTCGAAGGCGTAATAACGTTAACCGTAGCAGCAGGACGGTGCCCGAAGCTGGCCAAAGCTTGGGTCGACTTCCTAGTCGTGAGGACCTCGTCCGCCTATAACGCGATCCTTGGCCGACCTGATTTAAATGCACTCCAGACGGTGGTGTCGACCTACTACTTGAAGATGAAGTTTCCGACGGGCCATGGAGTCGGAGAAGTCAGAGGAGACCAGGCTCTAGCAAGGTATTGCTACTCGATCGCCTTGCTTAAGGAAGATTGGCCCGACCCTTGTATTGTTGATGGGCTGGACGTCCGTGATGACCTCACTGAGGAGTGGGGTGAGCCTATGGAGGACCTCGTCTCCGTGCCCTTGAACGATGGAAGTTCGGAGCATATGGTGCAGATTGGCTCCAACCTGATGGTCGAGGTTCGGGAGCAGCTCGTTACTCTCCTCAGAAGAAATGCGGACGTCTTCGCTTGGACCCCAATGGATATGCCAGGGATCGACGCCAAGGTCATCGAGCATCGGTTGGCCGTCGATCCGAGGCACCGACCTATAAGAGAAAAGCTGCGCCACCACGCCCCGAAAAGGCAGAAAGTGATCGTCGAAGAAGTGGACAAGCTCCTCAAAGCCGGACTCATCCGCGAGGTCAGCTATCCGACCTAGGTTTCGAATGTGGTTCTTGTCAAGAAAGTGAATAACAAGTGGAGAATGTGCGTCGACTTCAAGAAGCTGAACAGGCTTGCCCAAAGGACAGCTACCCCCTACCCAAGATCGACCAGCTGATGGATGCAACCTCGGGCCATGAGCTCCTCACCTTCATGGATGACTTTTCTGGTTACAATCAGATATGCATGGTGCCCGAGGATGAGGAGAAGACTGCTTTCATTACTGATCGAGGTCTTTATTGTTACCGAGTCATGCCTTTTGGACTTAAGAATGCGGGGGCAACATACCAACATTTGGTTAATAAGGTCTTCAAGGAGCAGATCGGCCGCAACATGGAGGTGTACGTAGATGATATGCTCGTTAAAAGCCGAGCTTCAACGGACCATCTCGCCGACTTTGAAGAGGCCTTCGGTGCGCTCAGGAGACATATGATGAGGCTGAACCCAGCCAAGTGCGCCTTTAGTGTGACCTCCGAAAAATTCCTGAGGTTCATGGTGTCAAGGCGAGGAATCGAAGCAAACCCCAAAAAAATCTGAGCCATTCGAGAAATGACCGCTCCAAGGATGGTCAAGGAGGTTCAGCGCCTGATCGAAAAAGTGGAGTCCCTAAGTCGCTTTGTGTCAAGGTCGGTCGAACGATGCATGCCTTTCTTCCGTGTTCTCAGGCAACCAAAGGACTTCTCCTGGACGGCGGAGTGCCAGTGGGCATTCGAAGAGCTCAAAAGCTATCTTGGCTCGCCCCCCTGCTGACAAAGTCCGAACTTGGGGAAGAATTATTTCTGTACCTGGCTGTCTCCCCTGGGGCCCTGGCCATGGTACTGGTTAGGGAAGAAGCGAAGGCACAACGGCCGATCTACTACATCAGCCGAGTCCTGAGGGACGCGGAGATCAGGTACTCCAGACTGAAAAAATTAACTTAATCTCTCCTAATTGCCGTCAGGCGGCTCCGACCCTATTTTCAGGGGCACACCATAACGGTCCTCATGGACCAACCAATAAAAGAAGTCCTTCACCGGGCAAACACTTCTGGAAGAATCATAAAATGAACGATCGAACTCACGAATTTCGACATCAACTATCGACCCAGGCCGTCAGTCAAGGCCCAGATACTGGCGGATTTCGTGCTGGAATGCACAATTTCGATCGAGGCCGAGCTTGGGTTGACCGAGATCGACACCGAAGCGGAGTCGGGCCTAGACGAAGCGAGCTACCACGATCGAACCCCACCGAGGAAAGCGTCGACCTCCCCGTAGGCTCCTGGGTCCTACACGTGGATGGCTCGTCCAACTCCACCGGAGCTGGTGTAGGGCTGGTCCTGGTTAGCCCGAGGGAGTCGTCGCCGAGTATGCGCTGCGCTTTGAGTTCTCGGTGACCAACAATGGGGCCGAATATGAAGCGTTGATAGCCGGATTAAAGATAGTAAGAGAGTTGAAAGTAGATCGACTTCAGATCTACAGCAATTTCCAGCTGGTGGTCGGCCAAGTTAGCGACAGTTACGAGGTGCGGGAGGAAAGCATGGTGAAATACCTCGAGAGGGTGAGGGATTTGACTCCGACCTTTGACAGCTTCGGGGTTCGATATATTCCGAGGATGAAAAATGCGAGAGCCGACCTTCTCTCCAAGTTGGCCACTTCTGCCCCGGTCGAACTGCCCAGGGGAGTATTTTTGGAGACTCTGAAGTGCCCAACCCCGGAAGAGCCTCTGATCATCCTGCAGACGGAGTTCGAGCCAAGTTGGATCGACCCGCTGGTTGCATACCTCAGGGAGGGGGCCCTTTCCCATAATTCGAAAGAAGCTCAGAAGCTCAGGAATCAGGCTTCCCACTACGTCTTATACGAAGATAGGTTGTATAAGAGGTCGTACTCCCTCCCGTTGCTAAGATGCCTCGGACCTTCGAAGGCCGCCCTCGCACTGCGGGATGTGCACGAAGGACTCTACGGAAGTCACATAGGAGCCAGGTCCCTGTCAAAAAAATTGCTCCGATAGGGATACTACTGGCCGACCCTGTTTCACGACTCCATGGAATACGTAAAGAAGTGCGACCGCTGCCAGAAGAACGCCAGCGTACAGAGGCAACCTGCGTCCGAACTCACTTCGCTCAGCTTGCCCTGGCCGTTCGTGCAGTGGGAGATGGATATCCTCGGCCCCTTTCCAACGACGTCCGGACAGCGAAAGTTTCTTCTGGTCGCGATCGACTACTTCACCAAGTGGGTTGAAGCCGAACCACTGGCAAAGATCACCGAGACTAAGGTGCAGGACTTCATCTGGAAGTCACTAATCTATCGATTCGGCCTCTTTCGGACCCTCATAACCGACAATGGGCGACAGTTCGCTGGGGTAAGGTTCGCCGAGTTCTGCGAAGGACTAAACATCTTCCACCGCTTCACATTGGTGGCTCACCCACAGGCCAACGGGAAAGCTGAGATAACCAACCGGACCCTGCTGCAAGAAATCAAAGTGAGACTCGACAGGACAAAAGGAGCCTGGGTGGACGAACTCTACCACATCCTCTGGGCATATCGAACTACCCAGAGGGCGCCAACCGGAGAAATGCCCTTCGCCTTGGCCTTCGGTACTGAGGTAGTTATCCCAATCGAGCTTAAGCTTTCGTCTGCGTGAGTCATGGACTTCAACGAGCAGCACAACCCTCAGGACCTCAGAGTCAACCTTGACCTCCTAGAAGAAAAGAGGGAGGAAGCCAGCGTCCGGATGGCAGCCTATAGATAGAAGGTGGCTCGGTACTACAACTCCAGGGTTAAAAATAAGACGTTCAGAGTAGGAGACTTGGTGCTGCGGCGAGCCGCTGTTGCTCAACCTCAGAATCGAGGGAAGCTCGTCCCAAATTAGGAAGGCCCATATGAAGTGACGGAGGTCGTCCGACCTGGAGCTTATCATCTGAAGGAACTCGGGGGGACGGTGCTTCCCCGACCATGGAACTCGAAAAATTTGAGGATGTATTATCAGTAGAATTCCTTTAAATACTTCTTTGCTCCGCATTATTGATTTCTGATAACTAAGAATAAAAAAGGAACGAGCAAAAGCAGCGAGCAAGGTCGAAGGCCTCATTCACGAAGGACGAGATGGGGGAGAGGCTCAGACGACGGTCCGCATGTGCCCCCACAGCCCGTTAGGAATAGGAGGAGGACCTCGTCCTAATACGAGCAAGGTCAAAGGCCTCGTTCACCTTGGATGAGATGGAGGGAGAGGCTCGGACAACGGTCCACATGTGCCCCCTAGCCGTTAGAAATAGGAGGAGGACCTCGTCCTAACGCGAGCAAGATCGAAGGCCTCATTCACAAAGGATGAGATGGGAGAGAGGCTCGGACGATGGTCCGTATGTGCCCCCACAGCCCGTCAGAAATATGAGGAGGACCTCATCCTAACGCGAGCAAGGTCGAAGACCTCGTTCACCTTAGACGAATGGAGGGAGAGGCTCGGATGACGGTTTGCATGTGCCCCCATAGTCCGTTAGGAACAGAAGGAGGACCTCATCCTAACGCGAGCAAGGTCAAAGGCCTCGTTCATCTTAGACGAGATGGGAGGAGAGGCTCAGACGATGGTCCGCATGTGCCCCACAGCCCATTAGGAATAGGAGGAGGACCTCGTCCTAACGCGAGCAAGGTCGAAGGCCTCGTTCACAAAGGACGAGATGGAGGGAGAGGCTCGGACGACGGTCCGCATGTGCCCCCATAGCCCGTTAGAAACAGGAGGAGGACCTCGTCCTAATGCGAGCAAGGTCGAAGACCTCGTTCATAAAGGATGAGATGGAGGGAGAGGCTCAGACGATGGTCCGCATGTGCCCCCACAGCCCGTTAGGAATAGGAGGAGGACCTCGTCCTAATGCGAGCAAGGTCGAAGGCCTCGTTCACCTTAGACGAGATGGAGGAAGAGGCTCGGACGATGGTCCGCATGTGCCCCCACAGTCTGTTAGGAACAGGAGGAGGACCTCGTCCTAACGCGAGCAAGATCGAAGGCCTCGTTCACCTTAGACGAGATGGGGGGAGAGGCTCGGACGACGGTCCGCATATGCCCCCATAGCCCGTTAGGAATAGAAGGAGGACCTCATCATAATGCGAGCAAGGTAAAAGGCCTCATTCACCTTATACGAGATGGAGGGAGAGGCTCGGACGATGGTCCGCATGTGCCCCCATAGTCCGTTAGGAATAGGAGGAGGATCTCGTCCTAACGCGAGCATCGACCTCGGCTAGAGAAAGCTATCATGTCAACCTCGACCAGAAAGCTTCAACATCGACCTTGGCTAGAGAAAGCAATCGTGTCAACCTCGGCTGGAAATGGGATCTTCTCCGGGCTTCAACTTTGATGTCAACTTTAAGCCGAAGATGAGATCTTCCCCGAGCTTCGACCTAGACTAGCACAGAGCTCAGAGGAAGACTTCGGCAGTCGCCTTTTCGGCACTCCCTTCCTTCGATTTTCGAACTTGAGAGTGGGGGGGCTAATGTTGGGGATAAATTCTGCTCCAACCGAAGTCTAGCTCGATGCCCAGCCTAATGCAACCAGTAGCCGTAGAAGAGCTTCGGCAGATGGGCTTCAGCCGAACTCCCAGCGGTCGAGCTTCTTCCAACCCGTTCAGTCGGTCGAACTAGTTAGCTGCCGAGTTTCTTCAGACTCCCAGCGTCAAAACCGAACCCCTTCAATCGGTCGAGCTACTTAGCGGCCAAGCTCCTTGGACTCCGAGCGGCCGAGCTTTAATGAAATCACCCAGCATCCGAACTCCTCAGCGATCGTCCCGAACTTCGGACAACCGAGGTCCCACCAAATCCTCCAACGATCGACCCTCAATCGAAGTCCAACGGTAGGCCGAACCCTCCAACGGCCGAGCTTCGGATTTTCAGCAGCCGAACTCTCTCGAGCTATCTCTTCAGCCGGCCGAGCTCCTCCGAACTCGGCTGCAGTCGAGCTGCTCCCAAGCTTTCTCTTCGGTCGAACTCTCCTACAAGTCCAAACTCCTCTGGATGAACAACAAGACTGGATGGTATGGCCGCCACTACCGATGCCACTCTCTCCATAACCAGCCCCATGCGGCACCTACCCAAGAGACTGACTCCGTCGAACCTCGAGTGGCCCGCCAGCATGCGGCAGCAGCTGTCACCACCAACCCTACCGCGTACGGCACCACCACGAGAGACTAGCTCCATCGAACCTCGAGTGATCCACCAGCATGCGGCTGCAGCTGCCGCGTATGGCACCTCCTCGAGAGACTGACTCCGCCGAACCTCGAGCGGCCCGCTAGCATGCGGCAGCAGCCATCACCATCAAGCTCTACTATAAAAGGGCCCTCCTCCAGATACGCCAAGGCTAATCTCTCTGATCTCTAAGCTCTCCTCCTCTTCTCTAAGCTTCGGAACTCATTTCGAGCACTCCATTCCTGTTGGCCAGAGCTGACTTGAGCGTCGGAGGGTCCTGTCGGAGCCACCCCCCACCGACTTTGGATGGAACTTTATTTTGCAGGTCTCCGACGGCGACCTCAGCGGCCTCGACTCCAGCGACCTCTGGCGACGATCAGTTTCTGCACCAACAATAATTATTAGCTACGGAAGAAATTAGCAATAGTAGATTGTCGTCGCTAATAACCTTTCTGCCCTCATTTTTATCCACCGCACACTCTCATTTTCACCTAACCCATCGTGCCCTCCTTTTTCTATCCCCTGCCACTCTCATTTTTATCCCACACCATGCGTCCATCGGTTCCCCCACCAACCCTGATAGGCACACGATGCTGTCGTTAAGACACCGTGTTTATCAGTTTAATCCGACTTCTTAAAATCATTAAAATTACGTAGATAGTAGTGAGTCGGATCGAATCCACAGAAAAGGTTGTGTTTTTAGATTTGAAATCTTTGATTTTATAAAAGAATAAAATAAAAAAGAAGAGTTTTGAGATCAAAAGTGAAGTCGAAAAATAAAAAGCGAAAATTAAAAGATGCAGAAATTTAAACTTGGTACTAAGATCTACTAATTAGATCTTAGCATCTACTTGTAATAAAAAAATAATAATTAAAGTATAGAAATTAAATTATAATAAAAATTAAAAGCAAGAAATTAAAATACAAAAATAAAATTTTTATTAATTAAAATTTCAAAATTTAAATATATAGAATTTAAAAGGAAAAAATAAAATAAAATAGCCTAATCTCTGATCTTGGATCGGCATTGGTAGAAAGATGGTGTAGAAGCTCGGCTCTTCTTCTCAGCACCCATTGCTTCGAAGCAGCTCGGCTCTTCTTCTCAGCATCCGTTGCTTCGAAGCAGCCTTTAACCCATAGCCTGACTTTGCCCTATACCAAAGCTTCACCTTGATCGGAGATGTTAATTTCTGATGGCCTGGGATCCTTTTTATAGAGCTAGGAGGGCTGGATATTTTTTCTAAAGGCAATATGGGACTAATGCCTTTGTAATCATCAAAATACAAATAAATTTGGATAAAATTTGAATCAAAATAGCTCTGATAAATCTGATAAAATCCAGCCATTCAATAGAAATCCAACGGTCCAAAAATCATCAAAATCGGATGCAGATAAGCTCAGATCGGGTCGGATTAAATTCTGGCCGTTGGATCGTGCTTGATCGAGGAAATCTGGCCGCAAATCATGCTTTGGGAGTCTTGATCACCGTCGGCAGCATTCTGGACCGTCGGATCATCGCCTGGATCGAGCGCTGCCATCCGATGGTGATCCGCGTGATGTTTGTATCTGAATAAAATTCGGAAGCAACCACAGCCGTCCGATCCTGACCGCAAACAACCACATCCGTCCGATCGCGCAATAACTGTTCCCATGGACCGCGTGGACCGGCCGCACCGCACACCGCAACCAATCAGCACCACTGTTGTCGGACGAAAAGACTAAATTACCCTTGTGAGCCGCGATAAATTTCTGTAGACCCTTAAGGGGTCTAGGTCCACCACGTGGCAATCTCTGATTCGTCGGAATTTGCTGAGCTGGCGGTCCACGCCTAGATCGTGGACCGGCTGATGGCTTCAACGGCTGAGTCGGCTTTGATGGCTTGGCTTGGCTTGGTGGCTCGGCTTGCGGAGCCGGCTGAGCCATTTTCTTTTTTTTTATTTAATTTTTATTTATTTTATATTTTTAAAAATTCATATCTTTTTCCATTTTAGCTCCGTTTTACTTAAAATTTATTTTGTTGTGATCAAAAAAATGAGCTCTTTCTATTGATAATAAAATTTTATTTTTTAATTTTTATTATTTTTTATTATTTTTTAATTAATTTTTTAATTAATAAAAATATGAATTTTTCAAAAATTATATATAAATTGATTATTAATTTTTAAAAATTAATATAAATTAATTGAATAAATTAATACTTTTATTGATGAATTTATGATGCTTATCACACCCCCAACTTAAGCTTTGCTCGTCCTCGAGTAAAGAAAGAATTTAGTTTTAAATACCTTTTAACTTTAGAGTTTCGAATTTTACCTAAGCAATTTTCAAAATGGCCATTGATATTCAGTAGAGCTTAAATGAGATATATCATTGGGGTATTAATACTTATCAATAGAAAAATTAAGTAAAGAACATTAAATTTTTTAGAACTTTTTCTAAATTATTCCACTTTTATCTCTGATTTGTCTAAACTTTCATATAGGCAGGTGTATTGCTACTTCCATCCTTCATTTATTAATTTTTATTTTTACATTGCCCACTTTTTGACGCGAATATCATTGCTTACTTAGGCAACGGGACCCGGTTACTTGGTGGAAAACCAATATTTTTTTTTTTTTTTAACGTTGTACCACTATTGAGTGTCTTAACTCCTTAAGCTTTCTATTTGATCCATGTAGCGAGTCTTGGGCCAATGACTCCCAAACCAGTTGGCTTTAGGGCACTAGGTATAGAATACCCCTCGGGCTTACTAGCTCGAATCAAATAGGCTACGAGTTAAGACTAGCTTTACAACGAGCTTCTTTGCCCTTCTCCACCTTTTGACGCGAAACTCAATGCTTGCTTAGGCAAAGAGGCCCGGTTACTCAGTGAGAAGTACTTGAAAACTATTTTATTAAAATAAATTTTTATATGAAGAAACGTATAGTTACCCTACACAAGCCTATAAAAAGTAGACTTTTCTTTGATGCTAGTAGAAATAATTAGAAATGCTCCAAGAAAAAAAATTTTATGTTCTGGACTTAACTCTTTATTGAATTTTCTTAATACTTGATTCCTCAATATCTCACAGATTCTCTGATCTGTGTATCAATTTTCTTTTAAAAATGCTTAGTTTTATTCGATTCTTAAGCATAATCAAGTATCTAAATACTAAATACTAACTTTTTCGAGGACTTAAAATTTTAAAAAAAATTTTTATTTTTCTCTCCCCCCAACTTAATCGACATTGTCCTCAATGGAGAAGAAGAAAAAATAAAGGATGTAATAAAAAATATGGAAGAATACACCTAACTCAGTATATATATATATATATATATATATATATATATATATATTGGTCCAGCACATGCCTTTGAAAATTTGAGCTCTCCCTCCAACTTATTCAAATTATCCTAAAAAGAAAATAAGAAAGATAAATTAAATAAAAACTAAATATTGGGTTGCCTCCCAACAAGCGCTAAGTTTACCGTCTTCAGCCAGACACAATGTAGCTCACTATCCTATATCGAATATTGGATTGACAAATTCCAATGATTTTGGATTGCCAATCTCAGAAAGTTGATGTTGATTTTTAATCCCATTATTGATATATTCACTGTTAATTTTTGGGATATATTTTATGATTCCATTCTCAGACCCATGTTTATTAAGAATTACTCCTATTTGTTCTTCTAAAATGCTCATGAATGGAGTTTTAGGAGTTAAGTTTGATTCAATGGGTGCTGGAATGGTGACTAAAGGCGATTTTAATTCTGGAGGTAAATTAATGTGATCCTGCTTAAACAACTCCATTGATATTTCATTACATGCCTTTTGATTTTTATAAGAAGAACCAGCTTCTAGGGTTGAAGGGAATAGGACATTAGGTTTATAAGTCTCGGGTAAATCATCTATTCTCTTTTCCCTTATTTCTATCTCAGTACTAATTTCTGACTTGGGTTCTTCTATGTGGTTAGTCTCAGTACTAACCAGTTCCTCTAAATTTTCATTTTGGCTAGCATCAGTACTAGCCTCTCTCACCTGATCTTGGTATGGGTCCATAAGAATCCTATAGCTTTTAAGTTCAGGAATTACTTTGGTATTCTCAAATTGAAGATTCTTAGATGAAACATTAGATTGATAATTTAATCCAGGTGGTTGGTAGTCATTAGGTGGGTTGTTTGAAATTGGTAGGTTCGGTAGTTGATCTAGTTCTCTCCTCATGTTAGACTCAACTAATTATCCTATTTGAGCTTCTAGTCTGGCGATAGATTGCTGTTGAGTTAGAATTAATTATTGAAGTTGGTTAAATCTATCATCAGCTAGATTGGTCTGTTGAGGAGGTGGGTATGAAGGCTGATTATAATATGATGGCTGGTTAAACTGACTAGGCTGACCATTATTATAGGCATAATTTTGATAATTTTGCTCAAGTGAAATTTGGGTCTGAGCCTGAGTCTGTTGGGATGTCCAAGAAAAATTAAAGTTACTCCAATCTGAATTATATGAATTTGAAAATGGATCATTAATCAATTTGGAGTATCCTTGAGTAGCTTGAACTTGTTCTTGGATAAAATATGGAAACTGTGCAGTCATAGGATATTCACTTACATGATGGGTTAGGACTAGCACAGATTGAATAACTCTCCTGATAATTAGAAGATTGTTGACCTAGGATTAGGAGTTGATCTATTTTTTGATCAAGAAGGTCAACTTTATCTAATTTTTGGACTATTAGATTTATATTAGCCATTTGATTATTATGTTTAATGTGAATCAACCATTCAATTAAGTTCAACTAAATCAGAAAAAGTGATTTCCTACCATGCATGTATTAGTGTAATCCTAATGTATGGTTTAAAAATTTTTAGAATATTTATTTATTTATTATTATTATTATTATTATTTTATTATATTAAAAATTAATTTTTTTTAATTTTTTTATTTATTAATTTTAATTTAATTTAATTTAATTTAATTATTAATTTTTTTAGTTAGTTTAATTTTTATTTTATTTTAGTTTTTAGAGAAGAAAGGAGAAGAAAGAAAAAAGAGTTCTAAAGAAGAGGTCCTAAGGAGTCCTAGAACTAAGAAGAAAGAGAAGAATTCGGTTTAATTAGATCTAATGTTGGTTAGCAATCAAGTTGGTCAATCAATCCTGACTAAGGATTATCCTAGATCTAGACAGCTCCTAACTTCCAAGGTCACCTTCAAGCCCTCCAAGTATAGGATTAGCCAATCAACTAGCCAGGTAAGTGTAAAGTCGGTGGGAGTCCCCTCCGTTGCTTGCCTTAGACACCAATTATGCTTGGCCAGGTAAGCGAACGGAATCCAATTAGAAACCACCTTCCTTCGGGCCCAATCGTCCCTGAACCACTTTCCTAGACACCAGTCAAATTGATTTATCCTAACCCGGTTCAACTCTTAGGATTTCTTATCCTATTGAGCTCGAGTTCCTAGGGTTGATGTCTAATTGATTTTAAAATTAAAGGCTTAGGTCAATGCAGGATGCTGGTTGGTTGTTTGTGGGCTAAGGAAGGGTGATCAAATCCCCACCTTATCTTGTTTAATTGGGTTGTGCCCTTAATTTGATTTAATATGAATATGCAAAAAAAAAAAAAAATTCAATCAAAGGGTTCTATGCAATTTAAACTAGATGCATGTAACTAATTGAATTCTGAAAGGCTTACCTTGCCTCCAGCAATCACCAAAAAAAATAAAAATAGAAAATAAAACTAATATGATGCATGCTCTAAACAGTTAGGGTTTCTAATCTTATCATGAGGCTTTTAATTAGGTTTAAATGGATATTTTTTTAAATTAATTTAAAAATAAAATAAATAAATAAATAAAAAGAAAAGAGGACTAGGGTTAGGATTGATCTTACCAAAATTAGATGCTTTCTTCGTTTTCTCCTTTTTTTCTACAAAATAAATAAAAAAAATTAGTAAGCAATATTAAAAAAAATATAATTAATTTATAAAAAAAAATCAAAGAAATCAAAGAAAAAAAATAGCATCTATTCATTTCCCGGCAACGATGCCAAAAACTTGATAGGCACATGATGCTGTCGTTAAGACACCGTATTTATCAGTTTAATCCGACTTCTTAAAATCATTAAAATTGCGTAGATAGTAGTGAGTCGGGTCGAATCCACAGGGAAGGTAGTGTTTTTAGATTTGAAATCTTTGATTTTATAAAAAAACAAAATAAAAAAGAAGAGTTTCGAGATCAAAAGTGAAGTCGAAAAATAAAAAACGAAAATTAAAAGATGTAGGAATTTAAACTTGGTACTAAGATCTACTAATTAGATCTTAGCATCTATTTGCAATAAAAAAATAATAATTAAAGTACATAAATTAAATTATAATAAAAATTAAAAACAAAAAATTAAAATATAAAAATAAAATTTTTATTAATTAAAATTTTAGAATTTAAATATATAGAATTTAAAAAGAATAAAATAGCCTGATCTTTGATCTTGGATCGGCATTGGCAGAAAGATGGTGTAGAAGCTCGGCTCTTCTTCTCAGCACCCGTTGCTTCGAAGCCGCTCGGCTCTTCTTCTCAGCATCCGTTGCTTCGAAGCAGCCTTTAACCCATAGCCTGGCTTCGCCCTGTACCAAAGCTTCACCTTGATCGGAGATGTTAATTTCTGATGGCCTGGGGTCCTTTTTATAGAGCTAGGAGGGCTGGATATTTTTTCTAAAGGCAATATGGGACTAATGCCTTTGTAATCATCAAAATATAAATAAATTTGGATAAAATTTGAATCAAAATAGCTCTGATATGACTCTGATAAATCTGATAAAATCCAGCCGTTCAATAGGAATCCAACGGTCCAAAAATCATCAAAATCGGATGCAGATAAGCTCAGATCGGGTCGGATTAAATTCTGGCCGTTGGATCGCGCTTGATCGAGGAAATCTGGCCGCAAATCGCGCTTCGGGAGTCTTGATCACCGCCGGCAGCATTCTGGACCGTCGGATCATCGCCTGGATCGAGCGCTGCCGTCCGATGGTGATCCGCGTGATGTTTGTATCTGAATAAAATTCGGAAGCAACCACAGCCGTCCGATCCTGACCGCAAACAACCACATCCGTCCGATCGCGCAATAACTGTTCCCATGGACCGCGTGGACCGGCCGCACCGCACACCGCAACCAATCAGCGCCACTGTTGTCGGACGAAAAGACTAAATTACCCTTGTGAGCCGCGATAAATTTCTGTAGACCCTTAAGGGGTCTAGGTCCACCACGTGGCAATCTCTGATTCGTCCGGAATTTGCTGAGCTGGCGGTCCACGCCTAGATCGTGGACCGGCTGATGGCTTCAACGGCTGAGTCGGCTTGATGGCTTGGCTTGGCTTGGTGGCTCGGCTTACGGAGCCGGCTGAGCCATTTTCTTTTTTTTTTATTTAATTTTTATTTATTTTATATCTTTCAAAATTCATATCTTTTCCATTTTAGCTCCGTTTTACTTGAAATTTATTTCATTGTGATCAGTAAAATGAGCTCTTTCTATTGATAATAAAATTTTATTTTTTAATTTTTATTATTTTTATTTTTTTATTATTTTTTTAATTAATTTTTTAATTAATAAAAATATGAATTTTTTAAAAATTATATATAAATTGATTATTAATTATTAAAAATTAATATTAATTAATTGATAAATTAATACTTCTATTGATGAATTTATGATGTTTATCAAACCCCCTCTCTCCCCCACCCTCCAATGCCCCTGCAACTCCTTTTCTCCCCCACCTCCCATCTTTTCAAGCCCCCGACTGCCTCCCTCTGATTGCCTTTCCAAGCCTCCGGTGGCCTCCCCTCAGCTCCCTTCGACCATCTTCCCGAGCCCCTTGTCGCCTTCCCCTGGCTGCCTCCTCGAGCCCCTATCCGCCTCTCCCTGGCTGCCCCCGACCCACCACCCCTGAGACGCCTCCCCTCAGCCACACTCGGCCTATCTCTCCCCATCTCGCCTTCTTTTAGTTGCACCTGGCTTGCCTTCTCCCATCCCGCATCCCTCTAGCCGCCTCCTACCTCTTCGAGCCCTCAACCATCTCCCATCTTCCCTCGGCCCGACCCTTCGATCCCAATCTGCACCATCTTTGTTGAAAAAATGTTCCAAAACTAATCATCTATGTTGTAGAGAATTATGCTCATTATAAATATATATAAATTATAAATAATAAAAATTATTTTAACTTTTTCATAATATAGTATATATCTTCTAATAAACTTCTGTGATGTGATGAAGTTCTTAGGACTATTTTAAATCGATAAAGAAGAATTTATTATTTAATTTTTAAATCTATTCATGATCAAATGATATACTATTACAAGAATGATAGTTATATTGAGTGTAAGTCACTGTATGTCATATAAGTTGGTTATTCTCTTAACCAAGAAGTATGGAGATATTGATATGGCATATGAGTAAGATGTAGGACTATAATTACATTAAACATGATCATTCTAGAGTACTCTACTATCAAAAATATTTTTGAGGGCTATGAGCATAAATATTTCTCAGATTTGAGATCACCACAGTGACTTACAAACAACTTACTATACTTTAATATTGAACTACTAAAATTTTTAATTCAATGATGAAAGTTTTCTGAGTGTAGTTTAGTACTTGTTAAGTTGGTATATGAGTCAAGATGGAATTGATCCGTTCAAGTAAAATTGAAGATAATGCATCACTGTATTTTAATTTAGCAATTTCTCGATCAGGTTAATCCATGTGATGGATATGAAAGATTGATTTATCATATAGATAACTCATTTAGGATTGATTGTTAAACCCTAGGTCTTTCTGAGCACTTGAGGTTAAAGTGATGAATTATATGGTAACCATATATCTTTAGGCTCTTAGATGTTGCTTAACAAACATTTGACATATCCAAATGTCAGGTACCATTACTAGATGATTATTTTAATTGATATAGAAAGTTGTTTCTATGCTGCTGGCTTCGATTCGAACCTATGGGATCATACTCAAAAGAAGTTTTTGATTGATCATGTGGCTGATAGATGATTGCAAATTATTTAATTAGGATTCAATCATCAATTTGATTGATGATTAACTTTGTGCAAAAGTTGCAATGAATTAATTCACTAAGATTTAGTAAGTTATCGGAGAATTAGTTAGCAATTAGATTACTAATTAACTTAATTTGATTGAGCAATAAAGATTAGATCAAATCTAATTGAATTGAATTAAATTTGATTTGATCTTATTAGATTATAAGATGACCTAATTGCTAAAGATAGATAATTTTTATTTTGATCGAATATTTGATTTAATTAATTGGGATTAATTGAGGCTATAAGGTACCTAATAAGATTAGGTTTACTATGATTTAGTTTGGATCTAATCAGATGAGATTTGATTAGAATCAAATAACTAAAATCTAGAGTGTCATTGTATTGGACTAGCATCTCGCGCCACCTATTCTTATGCGCCATCTCTTCTCAACGCAAAAAGTATTTTTGCATGAAGAATTCTCATACCTAAATCCTGATGTCGCCCACTCTTCTAGGCCCTTAGATGAGGATTGAATGGACTTCAGATTTGATTTGAAGAATTCTCTTTATAAAGGACCTCTTGGATGTAGGTGGTAAGAATTCTCTAAGTTTTGGGCAACCAAAGAAGGGATTCAAGGGTTTTGGGCATGATGTTTGGGGTGGCGTCTCCCTTGGAGTGAGTTCTAGAGGAAACTAGTTCCTCTTAGATGAGAGAAAGACTTAAATCTACTCTAGATTTTCTTGTCAAAAAAATCAAAGAGAGAAGTGAGTTCTCCTTCCTTTTCCTCTTTCACCAAATTCTTCTCTTGCTTTGTCAGATCTAAAGGTGTTCAAAAGTTTTGAGGAAGAAGGCAAATCAACCACAAAGCAGTCTTTCATGCAAGCTAGCACTCAAAAAGAAGGATCAAATTAGAGTTTTGAGTCGATGATTCGTAAAGGCCAGATATCCTGTGCAGCTGTGAGCAACACTTAAGAATTTCAAATCTTCGAGATCAATGATGATATTCAACGATCCGTGCAAAGGTAATGAGTTCTGAACTCATTAGATTAGAACTAGATTAGTTCTAATGGTTAGACCTGATCTATGGCATCGATATAATCGATCCAAGATTTTATTTTTTAAATTTTTATGCATCATAAATCATATTAAAGGTCCTAGGCAAGATAGTTTAGATTTGATCTCTTGCATGTAATTTAAATTAAATTGCTTAATCTAACCTTTCCTGCTGCAAAATTTTAAAATTTCATGCATGGTACTATCCACTTTTCCTTCAGCCTTTCCATGGCCCCATCCTGAGCTCTCATTTCTATGGCCGCATTCTCGAGCTGCCGCCCTAACCCCACCAGCCCAACCCTATGACCCCTACCCCATCGTCTTGATCGCATGGCCTCGTCCGCATGCTCTCGTCTCCACAGCCGCATCCCCGAGGCTCGGTCCCTGCTCGCTAGTTCGTACCTCCTCACGCCTCAATCCTTGTGCGTTAGCCCATGTCTTAGTTCTGCACATAAGCCTGCCTTCTGTTGTGAGTATTAGCAATGATATTAGCGACGACTAATACTAAAAGTTAATTTTTTCTATTTAAATTATATTAATTAAATATAATTAATTATTAAAAATTAATTAATTATATATTAATTTAATTAATTAGTTAGATAATTAATTAATTAATTAGAAGTATGGGATGTGGGTGTCAGTATGCAGAGCGCTTGGATCAAGAAAAAGTATCGATCAGCATTATGAACATGGAGTCGAGACATGCCCTGTGCTCTTGGGCCTTGGATCCCAATTGGCATCCAGCATCACGTGCCCTATGCATTTAGGCCAATAGTATTAATTTTTAAAAAAATTATATTGCATGGAACTATAAATCTATCTTTTGATTAATATACATATTCTAATTTAATAAAATTAGTTTTAAATTAATAATACTTAATTATTTTAAATTAATAATATTTAATATAATTAGTTTTAAATTTTTGGATCGAACTCAAGAAGAGGTGTGGCCTGGCCCAGTCGGACCCATTTTCAATCTTATTTGCAATCCTATTTGGTACTTAATTTGGAACCTCAAGGATGGAATTTGCCTAAATGCTATTCCGGTGTGCTCGTGCAGCCTAGTCATTTAGCACGCTCCAAGTTCGCATGCAAAGGATGCACGTCCTGATCATTCTTGTTTGCAATGATGTTTCTTATTTTTGTGATTAATATTTTTAGGAATGTTGCACTCTTAGTTCAAGAACGGACTCATTGTCCTTATGAGAGATGTGTCAATAGAAAAATGCTTGATAGGGATACAATAGTTGTTCATTTATATAGAAGTAGATTTATGCCAAACTACAAGCATTGCTATCTGTATGGCGAGATGTGGTAGACAAATGCATGGGCTTCGGAGGCTCTACTTGATCAAAATCTTGCTGATGTGCAAGACCTTAATGGTGACAGGCTTGAGCAGATGATTAACACATTTGGTATGTTTGATTTAGTTATTGATGAAAGTTTATATAATAATTTTTTAAGTAACAACTATTATAGCTATGATAGAATATAGGGTTGCTATGATTATAGCCATACTTATTCTCTATAGGGTTGCTACCCGCTAGCTAGAGGGTAAGCAAAGCTATAACAATTGCAACCCTTATAGTCTATCATAACTATAATGGTTGCTACTTGAAAGATTATTATATAGACTTCTATCAATAACCAGATCAAACCTACCAAATATGTTAATCATCTACTAAACCTATTACCATTAAGCTCTTGTACATTAGCAATTGTGTGGGATAAGTAAATCCTTCGAAGCCCATAGTTAAATTGTCTCCCACATCTCTTCATGCAAGTATCAATGCTTGTAGTTTGACATAAATCTATTTCTATATAAATAGACAACTATTTATCCTTATCAAGTATTTCTCTATTGACATATCTTTTACAAGAATAACGAGCCCATCTTTGAACTAAGAGTACAATATTTTCAAAAGTATAATCATAGAAGTAAAAGATCTCATTACAAATGGAGATGATCATGACGCACATCCCATTCATGTTGACTTGGAGCGTGCTAGATGATTTTACTGCACAAGCACATGAATTAAGTATTATTTTTAAGTTATTATTTTATTTTAAAAAAATTACTCCTAATTTGCAGCTCGAGGAGGCGGTCGGAGGCTCGGAGAGGCTATGATGACTGCTTGTGTGAGATGCATCTAAATGAAGGTGATGCATTTCTGTTCTTATTGTTATAGTTGCAGGATAAGCTTAGATAGTCTGTTACATCGCAGACAACCGCTTGCAGCCATCTCATGATTAAAGGTGCAGAGAAACTAGTAATGCCTTATTTTTTAATGATGGATCTGAGCCTTCTTTATATTTTCATATACTGAGATTATTATGTACTATTGGATGAGAATCAAATAATGCCTAAATCAAGGAACCAGTAAGCCAACAAATTATCATGTACTGCTAGATGAGAATTATTTTTCTACTGATATGTAGATGCTAACTAACAATCTTTATTACACATTAGTTAAATTTTAATCATCTTGTTATGTTTTGATAGATATTTTATTTGCATCAATTTTTAGGTTATATGCTTACTTTAGTTTTTATTTTTTTCGAGAACTTGTTTCACATAAGCTTTATTGGCCAACAAAAAATGTCATTTTAAATCTTGCATTATCATCCATAATTATATAATTAATTTAATAAATTTATTTATATTTATTTTTAGAGATTATACATCATGTCTTCTAGAAGCCAAAGTTATTCTAGCCATGGACAAAACTTTCGAGGAGAGAGCGATCATGCAGCCAGCTCATAAGATTTTGCATCTCTTACACCGGATGATTAACTCTAATACTTTAAATATTCTTTTTTATATTATTTTATCCTTTGCTAACTAATATAACATTCTTTATATTAGATATTTTGTGCTCAGATTCAGACGACATGAGATCACCAGTGACCCCACAATCACATGCAGCAACGACCGACTCTCAGATATAGAGTCGAGGTCGAGGATCCACCCAACTCGTGGCATCTCCATTTCGACCATAGGATAGAGAACTCATCCATATTCAAAGCCACTCATAAGTACTACAATCAATTAATATGTTTAGAATTTAGTCACTCTAGTTAATATTTATTTTTAAAATTAATTTTGTAGCATGTTTAGAGAGTCTGGAATATCTCGTATGGTTACCAGAATCATTTGATGCTTGATGTCGAGACTGATAAACGAGTTCTTCAGCTGGCCATCTAGAGCTCGTGATGCAGTTTGAAAGATATTTTGGATAAGTCAGAAATATCTAATTTTTAAATTTATTATAGATTTGTATTCTATTTATTAATACATAGTTGCTTCCACTTGTAGGAGTACTACCGATTTAAGACTCATGAGGATAAGAAGGCTGGCTATTGGACCTTTGAAAAGATAATCACGTGGAGGTTCTGGGATGGTTTGTACAGCCTTCGATAGTCTATCATCAAGCATTTTGATTTTCAGTCACTATCGAATTGGAAGTCCTACAGGGATCATTGGATGCAGGTGGATGTATGGGAGGTCCTCTACGACCAGTGGAGCAGCAAAAAGTACTCCAATAAGCAACAGAGGACTCGATAGAATTAGGTTATCCAGCAGAATCTGATCAAGCACATAGGCGATTTTATTGGCATACATATTATGATCGATAGATTAATAAAAAATATATACCAAAACTCTTCATTAGAATGGTAAAAAAAATTTTATATATACTTTAATTAATTTAATTTTATTATTTATTTATTATAAATATGATAGCTAGATCATCCATCGGGTCAGCTGCGATTGCGAGAGGCTACATACTAGTCTAGAAGGACTGATGATTACTTAGATTCTAGATCACGATATATCATGATAAAAATTTTAAATCATATTTATTAAGTTATTACGGAATCTGATATATATATTAAAACTAATATATTTTTGAACTGTATAGATGGATTATGCGAAGTACATTATTGCACAGTATAGTGATGATCCATCCACTTAGCCCCTCGTTGATCTTAAGAGATGGCTTAGGATCATCGGAGGGAAGAGTAGGAGCCAGATAATAGAATTTGGTCATAGCTTCGATCCTTCAGCAGATCAATACTCTTCGATGTCCTCACAGACTTTGATGTTCTAGACTTAGAGTGTTGCATATGTGGAGGAGATCATGTAGAGGTTTTTGAGCCAGCAACTTCAGAGCTTTTGGGATGCCATCTATGATACAATTATAGAGATTCTCTAGGATCCATAGCTGTATGACCAGTTGGGCTCGATGTTTCAATCATCACATCAGATAATTTTATTAATAAATTTTTATTTATTTTAAATTTTTATATTTAGAAGTTTCACATATTTAGACTTGAGTCAGAAAAAAGAATATAGTGATTAAAAATTTAATCTAATTATCCAACTAATAGATCGAAGGTATCTATAGCTCCGTATCATCGAATAGAATATATAGAAATAATCAGTTCAAGAATCGAAGGAGCGTATCAAAAGATACACTTTCATATCAAAATTTATTAATAATATTTTATTTTTTATCATTTTAGGATGCTGGAACATCCGACTCTCATCTATCAGCTATTGAAGAGGAGTAGGAGGATGACAAGAAGGATGACGAGGAGGATCTGACTTTATTTTTTTTAATTTTGATGTATTATATTTTTTATACTACTTATAAAATTATATAATTTATATTTTTAATATAATATAATTAATTTTTTATTTATAATAATCATATTATCTTTAGATTTTAATTATAAATTGATTATGATTAATTAAAATAGATTTTTTAAAAAATATTATTATAGATTTTAAAAAAAATTAAAATTAAGTATTATCGATGGTATTAGTGACGGCTTTAGCCATCGCTAATAATAAATATTATTATAGATTTTTTTAAAAAAATAAAATTAAGTATTATCGATGAAATTAGCAATAGCTTAAGCCATTACTAATAGTTATTAGTGATGATATTAGCGACAAAAAAGCCATTACTAATAGTTTTTAAATTTTTTAATATTTTATTTAAAAATTAAAAAATAAATAGTAATGAAAGATTACCATCACTAATGCCATCTTAATAACTAGTACTAGCAACGATTGAGAAACCCATCGCTAATAGCTAGAATTAGCAATTAGAATTTTTTCAACCATCAAATAGCGATGGGGTGCCATCGCTAATAGTATTAGCAACAGCTAGTGACAATAGTTAGCCATCGCTAATAGTCTAATTTTTTATAGTACTTGATAGCCACATTATGCGTTGTGTGTACGATCAACTTGAAAACCATGTTATTCAAAAATATATTGAGTGTGTCCCTCGGGATGCCATTTAGTTTATCATCTCTACCTTCTATGATCAAGTCATGACTTTATCAACTCATCCATGTGGTTGTCGTGTGATACGGGTATAGAAAATGTTTCATAAACTTTTTTATACTTATTCACATTGATACTTAAATATGTATATTAGTCAGTGCTTCATGGACTATAATAGTTTTGCTTTCCTAACTCAGAGCGTATTAGAGCACTGTGATGATCCTAAAAGTCAGCAAATTATGATGGATGAAATTTTGCAATCTATTTGCGTGTTGGTGCAAGATTACTATGGCAATTATGTTGTCTAGGATTGTAACATCATTGGAGTTTTCCAATGTGAAGTTTCTCATTGTTCTATCTCTTCTTTTTATTACAAGATAAACACATTGAGTTCATGTTATGTGGATCCATAGGTTTTCTGTAAATTTTCTAATAATCATTAATTTAGATCGAATATGAGTTAGAATATATATAGCCTCCTTAAAACAAAGTTTGGATACCCATGCCATTACTTGCATAATTTTTTTTAATTATTCTTTCTTATAATCCATATCTGAATCGGCCAGATTATGCATGATCTAATCCGATCTGAATGACCCATTAGATCAAAAAATTTGATCATGGATCCGATCTAACCCAATCTAATCTTCTATTAAACTAAGTTTGGGTCTAATATTCAGACTCGATCAGAAAACTGGATCAAATCAGGGTCACTCATGACCCGATTTGACTCGATTCATTTGCACCCTTAGACAATTTTCCATCCTTCGAAATTTTTAATACCAAGGGATCTTGAGACATTTTTATTTTGGATGCTTGGAAGCACCATAGGACTTTTGATAATAATTTGTTGCTCCACGATCTAAAAAAAATTGTGATTTAAATTTCTTATTTAGATAATTAATAAATAAATACTAGGATTAAAAGTTGATTTGTAATCGGAGAGCATTAGTTGTAAATTTTGACATATGGAATTTTTGTCTTGCATCCAACTATCATTTTTTTTGTTAGCATTTACCTCGAATGTTCATCAACTTATCAAGATGAATCATTCTTCTTGAACATTAGGCTTTAGCTATTTCATTACTCCCCTAATGGTTGAACTAACTATGCTCTTTAGTTGGCCTCTCAAAATGGTCAAAATGAAAGCATTCATTGTGAATGCTTAAGTAAATAAAAATACAACAAACCTTTTTAACAACCTATTAGAGTAGAATTATGGACTTAAATTTGTAGTAATATTTTTTTACCTACATAGAAGATGACATAAACAAATTATAATGTACGATTTTTAGTGGCATGTATTGCTTATATTACTTTTAGCACTTAGTAAAATAATTTTAGCTGACATCATTGAAAAATGATTAAGTAGACTAAGAGCTGTACACATCTCTTTAAAAATAAGTATTTCATATCCAGTCAGTAGGCTAGAGAATGAGTTGGTAGAGCATGCCCTCCTGCGATGTCCAAGAGCGAGACTATTTTGGAGGGAGATGGATGGTCAGCCATGAGAGGCGAGCAGTGTTCATTTGCTGGACCACTTTTTAGATGCAATCCACTAGAGTTCTGCTGAGAGGTCGACCTGTACCTAGGGAGAAGACTGGCATATATCGCTTACCAAATCTGGCTCCTCAGGATTAGACGAACAGTTTAGTCTTCAAAGCTGAGGTGGTACTCGCTTACTGAATGCTGGAGAGAGCTTTTTACTTGGCTGTCGAGTACAGCTCCTTCGATGCTGTCGGTCCGCTCCTTGATGCTTTCGATTTTTAGAGCTTCGATAATGCTCTTACAGCTATCTGAAGGATTATTTTTATTTTTTAAGGAGCCTCCTCCTGTGGTGTGTGTCAAGATAAATTTTGATGGTAGTGTTAGAGATGGCAGGGATGGTGCTGGCTTTGTCATCTAGAGACCAGATGCTAGATTGCTAGCAACTGGAGGATCACATCCTTTTGAGTTGTCCATCTCGTGAGCTGAGTTTCATGCCGCTTGGGCCAACATTGTTTATGCTCGACAGAAGTTACGGGTAGAGAGAATTATCAAGAGGGGACTTCGTCACCATGATGGGATGGATTCAGAGCGATATGATGCAATTGGAAGCCCACCTGGTCCTTTATGATATTCGGATATGCCTTTGTGACTTCACTATAGTTACTGTTTAGCATATCTTCTGGGAGACAAACAGCATCGCTAATTGGATCGCCTTTTATATATATATAGCCGAGCATACTGGTGATTGGATATGGCATTAGGGTCATATTTGCTCTTGAGCCTTGTAGGATATTTTATTCTTTGACTTTTTGGGGTTTACTCATGCTAGATCGGTATGAGCATCCGCTTGTACCTAAAAAAGAAAAAATGTAAGCTATGCATTAACAGCAAGAAACTTGAAGAGGAAAAAAAATGAACGAAATAGCAAGATGTAAGTGAATAATATAGAGATAGATGTAATGTACAGTGATAATTCAATGGAAACAAATGCTTCTCCTTCAAGTCATGCATATCTTTCGGCAAATCAATCAAGCTGTTGATTGGGCTACTAGGAAAGTTCTCGTGGGTGCCTTTCATCTTGACTCCCAAGCTCCCATCCCACCAAATTTATGCCGAATTCTTAATGCTGATGATAGGGACTGTTATGAAGGTATTTTCAATTCATATCCTGCTAGAAAGAGCTATGGAAGAGCTATATCCATGCTGATATGAGCTATGCTCTGCTATTATGAGCTATCCGAGCTATGAGAAGAGCTATAGAAAGAACTATCTGAGCTATGAGAGGAGCTATCTAAACTAAGACGGCCATATATGTGCTGAGCTGAGATTCTACTTGGATTTCATCTATCACGTGGTCTACTTTGACACCTCAATTAATGGCCTCCTGACTCATATGGCAACTACTCACCCACCTTAAGAAGGCATGATAACCTATATAATTAATAGATAGGACCCTCATACGTCATGAGATAACAGCACTTATCTAGTGTGTAAAGGCAAAAAGGATATTCAAATCTCCTGACCTCGCGGATAGAATATCTTGTCCACAACAGCATGATTAATGGTCTAAGATTTGCGGAACTATACATTCCCACAATATTTCTCTTCTATAAATATTAAAAGTTCCGAGGACTTAGATAAGCAAGAATTTTTTCTCAAAGAACTCGTTATTATTTCATTATTTTCTACTGACTTGAGTGTCAAAGAATTCTTGCCGAAGTAAAATTCTTCGGCTCGGACTTAATTTGTAGGTCAATCCAGCATCCCAGCAAGTATACACCTGGACCGCTGCAATCCAAATGATGCAATGAAACAATGATGCATAGTTAACGAGAAGGAGCAACTAGTGAAAAGAATTTTATCATATTGCTGCAACACCGACTGGATCCGATCATCCACCGAATGGTCAAATATGAGTCAGGCCTAACCATCTTTAAATCAACTAAATTTCAATTGAATCCTCTCTAGATTCACCATACTTCGATCGAATTTGATCAATTGATGACCTCCAAAAATTATCCTAGCCAGGCTCAAAGTTGGGAGGCTCCAAATAGAAAAAAAATCTTAATCGAAAAGAAAAATGCAAATATGAAAGGAGATTACATAAATCTCTCAAACAAAACTCTTATGGTAAAAGGCTCTTAAATCCTTATTCTTCATTTTATTTTCTTTCCTTCTTGCAAAATCATGGGTTTTTGAGCCAAAATCAAGCTAAAATAGAGGCCAAGACCAATTTGAAGCAATGATCACAATAAGCTAAAGTAAAGATCGAAGCCGATCTCCCAAATCCGACCTCAGAAGGCCAAAATGAGCAGAAATTCAAGCTCAAAAGGCTAAAATGAGCAGTAATCCGAGCTAAAAAAAGCCAAGATAGCAGAAATACGAGATCAAAAAAATTCAAGCTCAAAATGGTCTTTAATCGGCCTAAGCCTCAATGGTGTTTGATCTGCCTAAACCTCAATAGCCTATAATCGGCCTAAATCTGAACGACTTTTGATCCTTCTAAGCTTTAATGGCCTTTGATTGGTCTAAGCCTCAATGGCCTATAATCGGCCTAAATCTTAATGACCTTTGATCTGCCTAAGCTTCAACAATCTTTGATTGGCCTAAACCTCAATGGTCTATGATCGGCCTAAATCTTGACGGCCTTTGATCCACCTAAGCTTCAATGATTTTTGATCACTCTAAACCTCAATGGCCTATGTCGACCTAAATCTCAATGATCTTTGATCCATCTAAGTTTCAACGATCTTTGATTGGTCTAAACCTTAATGGTCTATGATCGGCCTAAATCTCAACAACCTTTGATCCGTCTAAGCTTCAACGGTCTTGGATCCGCATAAACCTCAATGATCTATGACCGACCTAAATCTCAACAGCCTTAGATTGGCTCAAAATTCAAGCTTTTCTTCAGCTACTTCCACTATCTACATTAAATAAAAAATAGATGTCTTAATAAGATGCATGGATGGACATTCCTAGGCCCGAGGCATCATAGCAATAGTACTTCTTTCGCTTGATTCTCAAACTCGAGAGTAGGGGATAGTGTTATGGAGGTACTCTTGATGCCTCGAATTCATATCCGAGACATAGATTTAGGAGTGGCCGAGCCATATTCATGCTCAAATGAGATATTTTGAGCCATATCCATCATGAGATAAGGTACCCAAGCTATATCCACCATGAGATGAGGTACCCAAGCTATATCCATTATGAGATGAGATATTCTAAGCTATATTCATCATGAGATGAGATATTCCAAGATATATCCATCATAAGATAAGGTACCTAAGCTATATCCATCCTGAGATGAGATATTTTGAACTATATCGATCATGAGATGAGGTACCCAGGCTATATCCATCATGAGATGAGGTATCCGAGCTATATCCATCCTGAGATGAGGTATTCGGAGCTATATTCATTCTGAGATGAGATATTTCGAGCTATATCCATTCTGAGTTATAATAGTTAGCCATCTTCATGCCAGGTTGACTCCACTTGACAACAAAGGCCAATTCAAGATCCAAGATAAAAGCTTGCAAATCCAAGGTAAAACCCATAGATTCGAGCTAAAAGCTTGCAGATCCAAGGTAAAACCTGTATATCCAAGCTAAAAGCTTGCAGATCCGAGGTGAAATCTTGCAGATCCGAAATTGAAAGAACTCTTAGCCTATAATAATTAGCTTTCGATGGCCTAGAAGAAGCCTTCGATCAGCTTTGACGTAATCAATCTTCGATCAACCTAGAAGAAGCCTTCAACCAGCTTTGACGTAATCGACCTATGGTCGGCCTAAGCCTCAATAGCATTTTATCAATTTTAATTCAATAGCCTTCAATCGACTTTAATTCAATAGTCTTTGATTGGCCTAATAATCAAAAGAGCTTTTGCTTGACTCTAGCTAAATGGCCTTTGATTGGCCCAAACTATGATCGGCCTAAGTCATAATAGCCTACGATTGGCCTAAGCTCAGAGGGCCTTAGATCGGCTCAAAATTCAAATTTTTCTTCAGTTGTTTTCATTGTCTGCATTAAATAAGGATCAAATGCCTTAAAGGGATGCATGGATGGATGTCCCTAGGCCTGTGGCATTGTATCGACAATACTTTTTTTGTTTAATTTTCAGACTCAAGAGTATGGAGGTAATGTTACAAACATATTTTCGATGCCTCAGATCATATCCTACTGGGAAAAGCTATGGAAGAGCCATATCCATGCTAATATGAGCTATACTCTATTGTTATAAGCTATCCAAGCTATGGGATGAGCTATCCAAGCTATGGGTTTATCCCCAACAATAGTCTCTCCTACTCTTAAATTCAAAATTTAAATGAAGGGAGTACAAAAAAGATGACTGTCGAAGTTCTTTTTCGGACTCTACACCAGTTCAGATTGAAGCTTGAAAAAGATCTTATCTCCAGTCGAAATTGAAGTTGAAGCTCGAGGAAGATCTTATCTCCTGTTGAAGGGTTGACATTGAAGTTGAATTTTGGAGGAGATTTTATCTCCAGTCGAGGTTGAAGGAGATCTTATCTCCTATTGAAAAGTTAGAGCTTGGAGAAAATCTTATCTCCAGCTGAGGTTGACGTTGAAGTTGAAGCTCAAAGGAGATCTTGTCTTCAATCGAGGTTGATATTGAAGTTGAAGCTCGGAGAAGATCTTGTCTTCAGTCGAGGTTAAAGAAGATCTTATCTCCTATTAAAGGGTTGGAGCTCAAAAAAAGATCTTATCTTCAGTCGAGGTTGAAGGAGATCTTATCTTTTATTGACGTAGAAGCGTAGAAAAGATCTTATCTCCAATCAAGATGGAAGAAGATCTTATCTCCTATTGATGTTGACGTTGAAGCTCAGAGAAGATCTTATCTTCAACCAAGGTTGAAGGAGATCTTATCTCCTATTGACGTAGAAGCTCGAAGAAGATATTATCTTTAATCGAGATTGAAGGAGATCTTATCTCCTGTTGATGTTGATGTTGAAGCTCAAAAAAGATCTTATCTTCAGCCGAGGTTGAAGAAGATCTTATCTTCTGTTGACGTAGAAGCTTGGAGAAGATCTTATCTTCAGTTGAGGTTGAAGGAGATCTTATCTTCTATTGACGTAGAAGTTCGGAGGAGATCTTATCTTCAGTCGAGATTGAAGAAGATCTTATTTTCTATTGACGTTGATGTTGAAGCTCAGAAAAGATCTTATCTCCAATTGAGGTTGAAGAAGATCTTATCTCCTATTGACGTAGAAGTTCGGAGGAGATCTTATCTTCAATCGAGATTGAAGAAGATTTTATCTCTTATTGATGTTGAGCTTGGAGGAGATTTTTATCTCCAACCAAGGTTGAAGGAGATCTTATCTTCTATTGACGTAGAAGCTCGAAGAAGATCTTATCTTCAGCTTAGGTTGAAGGAGATCTTATCTCCTGTTGACATTGATGTTGAAACTCGAGGAAGATCTTATCTCCAGTCGAGATTGAAGAAAATCTTATCTTCTATTGACGTAGAAGCTCGGAAGAGATCTTATTTTCAATCGAGATTTAAGTAGATCTTATCTTCTGTTGACATAGACATTGAAGCTCAAAAGAAATCTTATCTCCAGATGAGGTTGAAGGAGATCTTATCTTCTATCGATGTAGAAGCTCGGAGTTGATCTTATCTCCAACCGAGGTTGAAGAAGATCTTATCTCCTATTGATGTTGATGTTGAAGCTCGAGAAAGATCTTATCTCCAGTCGAGGTTGAAGAAGATCTTATCTCCTATTGACGTAGAAGCTCGGAGGAGATCTTATCTTCAGTCGAGGTTGAAGAAGATCTTATCTCCTGTTGATGTAGAAGCTTGGAGAAGATCTTATCTCCAGTCGATGTTGAAGAAGATCTTATCTTCTATGACGTTGACGTTGAAGTTTGAGAAAAATTTTATCTCCAACCGAGGTTGAAGGAGATCTTATCTCCTATTGACGTAGAAGCTCGAAGGAGATCTTATCTCCAGTCGAGGTTGAAGAAGATCTTATCTTCTGTTGACGTTGATATTGAAGCTCGAAAGAGATCGTTATCTTCAATCGAGGTTGAAGAAGATCTGATCTCTTATCGACGTAGAAGCTCGGGAGATCTTATCTCTAGCTGAGGTTGAAAGAAGATCTTATCTTCTATTGACGTAGAAGCTCGAGGAAGATCTTATCTCCAGTCGAGATTGAAGAAGATCTTATCTCCTGTTAACGTTGACGTTGAAGCTCGGAAGATGTCTTATTTTCAGTCGAGGTTGAAGGAGATCTTATCTCTTATTGAAGGATTGGAGCTTGGAAGAGATCTTATCTCCAACCAAGGTTGAAGGAGATCTTATCTTCTATTAACGTTGACGTTGAAGCTCGAAAGAGATCTTATCTCCAACCAAGGTTGAAGAAGATCTTATCTTCTATTAACATAGAAACTCGAAGGAGATCTTATCTCTAGTCGAGGTTGAAGGAGATCTTATTTTCTATTGACGTAAATGTTTGAAGCTCAGGAGAGATCTTATCTCTAGCCGAGGTTGAAGAAAATCTTATCTTCTGTTGACATAGAAGTTCGGAGGAGATCTTATCTACAGTCGAGGTTGAAGAAGATCTTATCTTCTATTGATGTTGACGTTGAAGCTCGGAAGAGATCTTATCTCCAGTCAAGATTGAAGGAGATCTTATCTCTATTGACATAGAAGCTTGGAGGAGATCTTATCTCCAGTCAAAGTTGAAGAAGATCTTATCTCCTATTGATGTAGAAGCTTGGAAGAGATCTTATCTCCAGTCGAGGTTGAAGGAGATCTTATCTCCTATTAATGTTGACGTTGAAGCTCAGGAAGAGATCTTATCTCCAGTCGAGGTTGAAGGAGATCTTATCTCCTGTTGATGTAGAAGCTCGGAGGAGATCTTATCTCCAATCGAGGTTGAAGAAGATCTTATCTCCTATTGACGTTGACATTGAAGCTCGGAAGAGATCTTATCTCTAGTCAAGATTGAAGAAGATCTTATCTTCTGTTGATGTAGAAGCTTGGAGGAGATCTTATCTCCAATCGAGGTTGAAGGACTTCGACTTGCTCATGTTAGGACGAGGTTCTCCTCATGTTCTTAACATGGCCACTATTGATTGCTTCTTCTCTATCATCACATAGCTTTTGCATCAAAAAATAATAATATTGAAATAAAGGAGTTTTATTGAAGAAAAATTATTGGTAGTACATCCTTAGATTCTCTAAATTTCAAGATCGTGGGAGCGTTCTTCCTCCGATTTTCTTTAGGTGATAAGTTTCGGATCGGACGACCTCCTCTATTTCATATGGGCCTTTTTAATTTGGGATAAGCTTCCTCTGGCTCTGAGACTGAGAGATGATGGCTCGTCGAAGTACTAAGCCCCGTAGAGATAGTATTGATGATGTCGAGAGACGGTCAATCTCTTTGTTGTTTCTTCCTCATTGGTGGTTCTGACTGTGACAGCATCCTTGGTCGATCTACTCCTGCTTCAGATCGACGTTTGAGGAATCAATCCAGTTGACCTCTCCTGATGAGCTTCTCGATTTCATCTTGGAGCTGAATGCATTATTCAGTATCATGGCCGTGGTCACGATGGTAGAGGCAGTACTTGCTTCGATTGCACTTATTTGAGGAAGATCGTAATTCTTCTAATCTTGGTAGTTGATTCTTGATTTTCATCAGAACTTGAGCTTTAAGAGCATTAAGGGAGGCGTAGTTATGGAACCTTCTAGGAGAAAAACTTTTTCACGCCCTTCTATCGGAACTTTTTTGATGACGAGTTCGAGGGGAAGTTTGGGCTTGCTTGCGCTCGAGAGGGTCTGTGAGCATGGCCGAACTTCATTCGGCCCTCCATCAATTATGGGTTTATGCTGCTCTCCTATGGCTTCCTCATCCTTCAACTTGAAGGCTTCTTCCACTCGGGCATACCCCTCAGCTCGAGCTAGCAGATCGACAAAGTCTCTAGGATACTTCTTCTCCAGAAAGAATAATAAATCATTCTTCTGAAGGCCGCCCTTGAGTGTGGCCATTACAACAGATAGGTCCAAATTTTGGATCTTCAATGCAGTAGCATTAAATCGGATGACATAAGTCTGGATAGATTCTTCCTCCTTCTATTTGATATTCATAAAAAAATCTAAACCTCGACGGCAATGTCGGCTGCTAATAAAATGAGCCATAAATTGATGGCCCATCTGATCAAAGAAGAAGATGATACCCGACTTCAACTTCGAGTATCAGTTTCTTGCTGCTTTCTTTAAGGTAGATGGAAAAGCTCGACATAATATGGTGTTTGGTGCGCCATAGAGCAGCATCATGATCCGAAAGGCTTTCAGATGATCGATCGGATCAGAGGTTCCATCGTAGCTTTCAAATTGGAGGAGCTTGAAGTTCGACGAAATGGGCTCTTGCATAATTCGGAGAGAGAAAGAAGAATCGATGCAGACATCGTCATGATAAATCGGAACGATGTGGTGGAGTTCCTCAATCTGTCGATCCATCTCCCATAATTTTTGATCGAGGATGTTATCTCAATTGTAGATCTTGGAAGGTTTTCGATTATGGATGGGGAAGGTCTCTTTCGAAGAAGAATCATGATCCGAGCAAGAATCCTCTGCTCTCTGTTTCTCCTTCCCAGGGACGATGGGTATGCTAGCCCAAGTATTCTTCCTTGGGATCAATTTCTGACATTCTGATAGTGAATTTTTTGATAAAACTACCATCGAAGGCTGCCGCATGATCTGCACCATTTCGATGAGGCCTTGAACCTACTGCATCAGTAGGTTAAGCTGCTCCGAGTCTACCACGACCGTCGATGGAGGAGGAGGTTGAAGCACCGTCAATGAAGCAAGGACAGATGGATCTGGCCTAGACCTGATAGCAGAAGCAATAGATCTCTAAGTAGTCATCCTCTTTGGAGATATTTTTTGGGATTGAGAAAGAGGATGGAGATGAACCTTGAAGAAGAAGATCTATAGGACCGACTGAGCACTCCTTCAAAAATAAGGATATCTTGAAAATAGAGGTTCTTTCCTCTAGTGCCAATCCTATTGGTGCAGAATCTGGTTGATGCTAGATCGAGCTGGAGTTGGAAAAGAAGAGATCACCATCGGTGACCTACAAAATAAAATTTCATTCGGAGTCAATGGTGGTGGCTCTGATAGGATCCTCCGACGATCAAGTCAACTCTTCTGGCCAATAGAAATGGAGTGCTCAAGCAAGAATTTAGCAGAGTTTCGAAAAGAAGAAGAGAGCTTAGAGAAAACGTATCTGAAGGATCTCTTTTTATAGATGGAGCCTATAGCAGACTGATAGTGACGGCTATAACCGTCCGGTAGTAGGCCGCTCGGGGCCACGTGAAGTTTGTTACGGAGAGAGATATCCGTTGTCATGATGTGGCCGTTCGTTGAGATTTAATAGTCGAAGTTCGGAGGAAGCAGATGTTGGTTGGTGAAAAATTTTGACATACATCAATTCTAGAGGAGTTTAGACTCCTAAAGAAAACTTGATTGAAGAAGAAATCTGGAAGGAGTTCGGCTCCTGGAGAAATCTGACTAAAGAAGAAGTTTGGAAGGAGTTTGGCTCCTGGAGGCATCTGACTGAAGAAAAAATTTGGAAGGAGTTTGGCTCCTATAGAAATTCGACTGAAGGAGGGATTCAGAAGGAGTTCGGCTCCTGGAGAAACTTGACTGAAGGAGAAATCTGGAAGAAGTTCGGCTTTTAAAGGAATCTGACTGAAGAAGAAGTTTGGCTCCTGTAGGCATCCGTCTGAAGGAGAGATCCAAAAGAAGTTCGGCTCCTATAGGCACCTGACTGAGGGAAAGATCCGGAAGGAGTTCAGTTAGGCACCCGACTGAAGGAGAGATCTGGAAGGAGTTCGACTCCTGGAGGAGTCCGATTGAGGGAGAAGTCCGAAAGGAGTTCGGCCGCTGGAGGAATTCGGCTGGGGCTTGGTCATTGAGGAGTTCGATCGGCTGAAGAAGTTCGGCTAAGATTTGGCCGCTGGAAGAGTTCGACTGGCTGAAAGAATTTAGCTAAGATTTGACCGCTGAAGGAGTTCGGCTGGGGTCCGACCGTTGGAGGAGAATTTTCGATCGAAGCTCTTTCGTGATTATCAATTGCATTAGGCTAAACATCAGGCTGGACTTCGACAGAAGCGGAGTTTATCCCCAATAAAGACAAAAAGGATATTCAAGTCCTCTGATCTTGCGGAGCGCGAAACTATACATTCCCATAATGTTTCTTCTCTATAAATATTAAAAACCTCGAGGATTTGGATAAGCAAGAAATTTCTTTCAGAAAACTCATTGCTCTATTATTTTTTGTTAACTTGAGCATTGGAGGGTTCTTGTCGAAATAAAATCTTTTAATTCAGATTTGTTTTGCAGGTTACTCCAGCATTTCTGCACGAAACTGCTCGCTCGACTTCTAACATGGATAAATCTAAGCAACAACATGGACATATGGCTCATCAAATTGTGATTTTGATTTTGATTTCAAGGCTTACCAAATAAAAAAAGACACAATGTGCAGTGTGAATGGATTGTAAAATAAATTGAGACATAAATGATAACAATGGCTTCTTCTTTTGTAATTGTAGTCTAGCAAGCACAAAACCTCAATTTTAGAATTGGTTACAAAAACTAGCCAACATGCAGACGTCTCCGATATATACGAGTCATCGACGAAGTCCTCGTGACGGCGGTCCTTGTCGTCTGCAATCCGCTCGTTAAAATTCCCGAGAGGGATGGGAATTGGGAACACGTCGTCGTCCAACACGCGGAAGAATGGCAATGGTTCGCACCACCATCTCCTTTCTCTCCACAAAATCCTCATAGTCTCTTCTCCCAGCATCTCCAAAACCTTCTCCCACCCCACCGTCTCCAACTTCCTTTCGGTCTCCTTTAAACCCAACTTGCATTCAATCCTTTCCCTCTCCAATCCTATCTCTGCCCCTTCGTCAGGACCTCCGGACCCCCAAAATCCGCCGCCGGCGGCGGAGCCGTCAAGTCCCTAATCACCGGCATCGTCGAAGAGACGGGTCAGTTTCAGCACCTAGGGTCCTTCCATGACGGCGGCTTTGAGATGAGAATCGCCGCAAAAACCGTCCTCGGCGGCGTCCATCTCGGCGACACCATTGCCGTCAACGGCACCTCCCTCACCGTCTCCGACTTCGATCTCGCTGCCTCCAACTTAACCGTCGGCGTCTCGCCGGAGACCCTCCGCAGGACCAATCTCGGCAATCTCATCCCCAGCTCGCCGGTCCATCTGGAGCGGTCCTTCCAGCCGACCTCAAGGATGGGCGGGCACTTCGTCGAGGTCCACGTCGAGGGGACCGGCGCTGGAGTCCGATGGGGACTCCCTCTGGGTGAAGGTATGGGCGCCGCCGGAGCTGCTCTAGCTCGTGGTGCCCAAGGTTTTATCGAGGTGGACGGAACAAGCCTAACGGTGGTCAGTGTTTACGCTGAGGAGAAATGCTTTGATTTTATGCTGGTGGGCTATACCCAGCAGAAGATTATGATACCTCTGCAAAGTGGGGGATGAGGTGAACCTGGAGGTTGGTATACTCGGGAAGGATATTGAGATGTTGCTGTGGAGCGGGCTTGCATCTGGAACCTCTGTTAGTTCTTCGTGAAGCTGAAAAGAATTCAGAGGTATTTGTAGATTCTGCTGTCTCGTCGTTTATTTTTTTTCCTCATTTGATTCGAATGCTTCAATTTTTTTTTTTGGTGAAATTCTTACTATCTTTATAATCGACAGTGAAATAAGGTTCTGATGCTGATATATGCATAAAAATTGAAACTTTGTTGTGTGTGTGTGCTTAATTTAAAAACTTTGTGGTGTTTTTATTCATTGGGTTTTGAGAGTTTGCATTTTGAACAAACATCTCGCATTGTGCAATGGAATTGGAATTCAGCTTTTGATTCTATTGGGTGATTAAAGGAGGAACCATGGGTGTTGGCTTTCAGGTAATTATCATTTGGAGATGAGTATCTGGGTTCAGTATTCTTTTTATAAGCATTTAGGTGCACAGGGTTGTATTCCACAGATTCGTGTGATACCATTTTCTGTTTAAGAAGGGCAGAACATTTCCTTTTACACACGTTTTGTTAGTTTTCTGCACACATAAAAATCTGGCTCTGAGAGTTTCACTTCATTTGGTTTTACAAGTTTGAGATAATATAATGAGATGATCTTAAATATGTCTTATTTTGAGGAAAAAAAAAGGTCAACAGGAACTGATGGCAAGATCCATGTAGCAAACCTTCAAATTTATGAATATAATTTTTAGTCCATGATCTACAAAGTGGATCATAGTTTATCTTGATATTTAAGTGCTGAATATAGCAGTCCTCTTCTTGGCTTTTGGGGTGGATCATCTCCATAGCTTTCTCTTACTTTACATGTTTAGAATGAAATTTCATGTTTAATACTTTTGTAGACTGTTTGATTATCATATTCTGCTTTTCGGTATTAATTTTCAGTTCACATCCAGTTTTATATTTGTCAGTTTTTGGCAAATTCTCTACTTTCATTTTTTTTAAAATAAGTTATTCTAATAACTAAGAATTGAATATCAATCTTCTTTCACCATCGAATGCTAATATGGTTTGTGATATTATGTTTTATAATAATTCAGAATATATATCTTTTATCTTTATTTTCTTAAGACTTCTGAAATTATATGCAAGATGTATGTTTTGTTGAATATCATTTCATTAGAACAGCCTTGAACTTTGATGAAAGATTGTTGGGTCTTTAGATGTGTTATGGTTATTAAAAATAGAATTGAGCCTTGTGGAAGAAATGAAGTTGGACCAATGCAAATTTAGTCATGGTCCATCTTTCCATATGGTTTAGAAGAAATTACTTTTTTTAAAATAATTGTGCTTTTTTTTTTAATGAGCCGTTGTCTTAGGATAAATTCAATAATAACACTCTTGGAAGCAAAATGAATGCGAATAGCTTGTGCACTTTGTAGTGGAGAAGGTGTGAAACTCATCTCATTTTTTATATTTCCAAAAAATCTTTAATGAGAATTGTTGATTCAGAATCTGGTCGTCGCTGAAATCAGCTGGAATGGAGGTGGATGAGGTCGCTGTCGGGGACCTACAAAATAAAGTCCCGTCCGAAGCCGGTGGGGGTAGCTCTGGCAGGACCCTCCGACGATCAAGTCAGCTCTGGCCAACAGAAATGAAGTGCTCGAAAATGAGTTTCGCAGAGCTTAGAATTAGAGATTGCATATCTGGAGGGTCCTTTTTATAGGCGGAGCTTGATGGTGACAGCTGCAGCTGCTTGGTGGCATGCCGCTCGAGGCTGCACCGGATTTGATGCGGAGAGAATGGTATCATCAGGCCGATAGTGACAGCCATACCGTCCGATAGTGGTGGATTGCTCGAGGTCCGACGGAGTCCGTCATAGAGGGGGGCACCACTTGTAGCGTCGTCTGTGGCAGACTGATGGCTAGATTTAATGGCGATCGTTCGTCCAGATTTAATGGCGGTAGCTCTAAGAAAACGAACGTCGGTTGGTGGACCTCGGCATATATCGATTTCAAAGGAGTTCGGACTCCTGAAGGAGAAGCTTGGAAGGAGTTCGGCTTCCGTAGACGTCTGACTGAAAGAGCGCGGAGGGAGTTCGGCTCTCATGTGAGTCCGACTGAAGCTCGACCGCTGGAGAGTTCGATCGGTTGAAGGAGTTCGGCTAAGGCTCGGCCGCTGGAAGTTCGAAGAAGTTCGGCTGATAGAAAGAGTTCGGCTAAGACCCATCCGCTGAAGCTCTTCTATGGCTACCGGTTGCGTTAAGCTGAGCATCGAACCGGACTTCGGCAGGAGTGGGATTTATCCCCAATAATAGTCCCCCCACTCCCGAGTTCGAAACTCGAAGAAAGGAAGTGCAGGAAAGGCGACTGCCGAAGTCCTCTTCTGGGCTCCGTGCTGGTTTAAAGCTCGAAGGAGATCTCATCTCCAGCCAAAGTTGATGTTGAAGTAGATCTCATCTTCTGCGGTCGCTCGGGAGAGATCCTATCTTTGACCGAGATTGTCTCCGATCTTATCTCTGGCTGAGGTTGTCTCGGTCGCTCGGAAGAGATCTTATCTCTGGCCGAGGTTGTCTCTGATTTTATCTCTGGCCGAGGTTGTTTTGGTCGCTCGAGAGAGATCTTATCTCTAGTCGAGGTTGTCTTCGATCTTATCTTTGGCCGAGGTTGGCTTGGGGGTTTGGAAGAGATCTCATCTCCTGCAGACTTCGGAGCTCGGACTTTGACTTTGCTCGCGTTAAGACGAGGTTCTCCTCCTATTCCTAACGGGCTGTAGGGGCACATTAGGGCCGCTGTCAAGGCCTCTCCCCCCGTCTCGTCTAAAATGAACGAGGCCTTTGACTTTGCTCACATTAGGACGAGATTCTCCTCCTGTTCCTAACGGACTGTGGGCGAGGTTCTTCAAAGCTCGGAAGATTTCTTATCTCCGACCGAAGTTGGCTCCGAAGATGTCGCTCGGAAGAGATCTTATCTCTGGTCGAGGTTGTCGCGGTCGCTCGGGAGAGATCTTATTTCTAGCCGAGATTGTTGCTCGGGAGAGATCTTATCTCTGGCCGAGATTGTCTCGATCACTCGAAAGAGATCTTATCTCTAGCCAAGGTTGTCGCTCGGAGAGATCTTATCTTATCTCTGACCGAGGTTGTCTCGGTCGCTCGAGAGAGATCTTATCTCTAGCCGAGGTTGTCGCTCGAAAGAGATCTTATCTCTGGCCGAGGTTGATTTTGATCGCTCGAGAGAGATCTTATCTCTGGCCGAGATTGTCGCAGTCGCTCAGGAGAGATCTTATCTCTAGCCGAGGTTGGCTCGGTCGCTCGAGGTTGTCGCGGTCGCTCGAGAGAGATCTTATCTCTAGTCGAGGTTGGCTTGGTCGCTCGAGAGAGATTTGCCGAAGTTGTCGCGGTCGCTTGGGAGAGATCTTATTCTCTAGTCCGAGGTTGACTCGGTCGCTCGTGAGAAATCTTATCTCTGGCCGAGGTTGTCGCGGTCACTCGGGAGAGATCTTATCTCTAGCCGAGGTTGTCGCTCGGGAGAGATCTTATCTCTGGCCGAGGTTGTCGCGGTCGCTCGGGAGAGATCTTATCTCTAGCCGAGGTTGATTCTCGGGAGAGATCTTATCTCTGGCCGAGGTTCGCTCGGAAGAGATCTTATCTGACCGAGGTTAAAGGTCTTTGAGCTGCTCGTGTTAGGACGAGGTTCTCCTCCTGTTCCTAACACGGCAACTATTAACTGCTTCTTTTTCTTTCATCACATAGTTTTTGCATCCAGAAACAATATTATTGAAAGGAAAGAATATTATTGAAAGGAAAGAATTTTATTGAAAGAAAGTTACTGGCAACACATCCCTGAATTCTTTGTGTTTTAGGACCGTGGTAGCATTGTTCCTCCGCGTTTCTCCAGACGATAACCTTCGGATCGGACGACCTTTTCTATCTCATGCTGGCCTCCTCAATTTGGAGCATGCTTCTCTTGGCTTTGACGCTGGGAGGTGACGAATCGCCGATGTACCAAACTCCTCCCCAGGATAACGTTGATGATGCCGTGAGGCGGCCGACCTTGTCGTTTTTGGTTACGGCAGCGCTCTTGGCCGATCTTCTCCTGCTTCAGGCTGGCGTCGAAGGAATTTACCCAGCCGCCCCTTTCTGACGAGCTCCTTAATTTCGTCTTGGAGCTGGATGCATTCTTCAGTGTCGTGGCTGTGGTCGCGATGGTAGAGGCAGTACTTGCTTCGATCGCGTTTGTTTGGGGGAGATCGTAATTCTTCTGGTCTTGGCAGCTGGTTCTTAACTTCGGTGAGAATTTGAGTTCGAGGAGCGTTGAGGGGGGTGTAGTCGCGGAATCTTTCGGAAGGTGGGCTTCTTCGCGCCCTTCTGTCGGAGCTTTCTTGGTAGCGAGCTTGTGGAGTTCGGGCCTGCCTACGCCCGGAGGAAGTCCGTGAGCGCGGTCGAACTTCGCTCGGCTCTCCATCGGCGGTGGGTCTATTATACTCGTCTGCCCGCCGCTCCCTTAAGGCTTCTTCGTCCTTCAACTTGAAGGCTTCTTCCGCACGGGCATATCCCTCGGCCCAAGCCAGCAGATCGGCGAAGTTCCTAGGATACTTTATTTTCAGGGAGAACAGCAAGTCATTTTTCTGAAGGCCGTCTTTGAGTGCGGCCATCACAATAGACTGGTCCAGGTCCCGGACCTCCAATGCCGCGGCGTTAAACCGGGTGACGTAAGCCTGGATGGATTCTCCCTGCTTCTGCTTGACGTTCATCAAGGAATCCGAACCTCGGCGCGGACGTCGACGGCTGATGAACTGAACCGCAAACTGACAGCTCATCTGGTCAAAAGAGAAGATCGCACTCGGTTTCAACGCCGAGTACCAGTCTCCCTTTAAGGTAGATGGGAAGGCTCGGCACAATATGGCGTCTGAAGCATCGTGGAGTAGCATCATGATCCGGAAGGCCTCCAGATGATCAACCGGATCAGAGGTTCCATCGTAGCTTTCAAGTTGAGAGAGCTTGAAGTTCGGTGGAATGGGCTCTTACATAATCTGGAGGGAGAAAGGGGGATCGGCGTGGACGTCGACATGATGAGCCGGGACGACGTGGCCGAACTCTTCAATCCGTCGGTCCATCTTCCGCAGTCTGTGATCAAGGGCGTCGTCCTGGTTGCAGATCTTGGGGGACTTCCGACTACAAACGGAAAATGTCTCCTCCAGAGGAGAACCATGATCCGAACACGGATCCCCGACTCTCTATTTTTTTTTCCAAGGGACGACGGATACACCAGCCCGAGTACTCTTTCTTGGGGTCGGTTTTCGACATTCGGATGGCGGATTTCCTGGTGGAGTCGCCGTCGGAGGCTGCTGCATGGCCCGCATTGCATCCGTGAGGCCATGGACCTGTCGGACAAGTAGGTTGAACTGCTCCACATCTACCGCAGGTACAAGTGGAATCTGAGTTGCCGGGGCTGAAGCAGGAGCAGACAGATCTAGACGGGATCGGGCCACAGAGGCCACCGATCGCCGAGTTGAAGCTCTCTTAGGAGGCATTTTCTCTTCAGAAAAGAACTCTAAGAAGAGAGATCTTCGGAGAGGGAAGAGAGAAATCATCGCCGAGCACTCCTTTAAGAACAAGGGAACCTCGGTGGTTCAGGTCCTTCCTCTAGCGCTAATCTGTTGACGCAGAATCTAGTCGTCGTCGAAATCAGCTGAAGTGGATGTGGATGAGGCCGCCGCTGGGGACCTGCAAAACAAAGTCTCGTCCGGAGCCGGTGGGGGTGGCTCCGGCAGGACCCTCCGACGATCAAGTCAGCTCTGGCCAACAGGAATGGAGTGCTCAGGAATGAGTTCCGCAGAGCTTAGAGATTAGAGATTGCATATCTGAAGGGTCCTTTTTATAGGCGGAGCTTGATGGTGACAGTTGCAGCTGCCGCTCGAGGCTGCACCGGGTTTGATGCGGAGAGGATGGTATCGTCAGGCCGATAGTGACAGCTATACCGTCCGACAGTGGTGGGCTGCTCGAAGTCTGGCGGAGTCAGTCATAGAGGGGGCACCGTCTGTAGCGTCGCCTGTGGCAGACTGATGGTGACCGTTCGACCAGATTTAATGGCGGTAGCTCTAAGAAAGCGGACGTTGGTTGGCGGACCTCGGCATATATCGATTCCAAAGGAGTTCGAACTCCTGAAGGAGAAGCTTGGAAGGAGTTAGGCTTCCGTAAGCGTCTGACTGGAAGAGCGTGGAGGGAGTTCGGCTCTCATGGGAGTTCGACTGAAGTTCGACCGCTAGAGAGTTCGGCCGGTTAAAGGAGTTTGGCTAAGGCCCGGCCGCTGAGAGTCCGAAGAAGTTCGGCTGACAGAAGGAGTTCGGCTAAGATCCGCCCGCTGAAGCTCTTCTATGGCTATCGGTTGCGTTAAGCTGAGCATCGAACCGAACTTCGGCAGGAGCGGAGTTTATCCCCAACAAGAATGATTCAGAGAAGGATGGTTGTTGGTCACAGAAACCACTTCGTTATGCCCATTTGTTTCTTCCATTGCATAGTTTAGGCAACAGTTGAATTATCTACAATCCAACTGGAAATTGTCGCATGATGTTGGTTGATTATGCTTCAATTGTAATCTTTCATTCTTTCCCTTTCTCTCCTTCACCTCTTACCCATCAAATCATGTGCTCTCACTTCTACCTTTTCTTCAAATCTAAAATTTCCTGTATTTCTAGGCTTGATAATGGGTAGTCGGCTTCCTTAGTGCTTTCTCATACATTGGCCGTCTTCCTGCACAGGGGTTGGTAAAAGGAAGAAGCTGAAGCTTTATTATCTGTATGGTATACATTTTCTCCCTTGCATGCTTTGAAGTGCTGTTTCGTGAAAGATCCAATTGATCCAGGTTTTCTTGAATCTGAGTTTATGCATATATACACGCGCACACACATATACATATACATGCATGCATGCATGTATATACGTACATACCCATGTATAAATAATAAGTATGGCTGTTTGGGGTCTGCTTCCTGTCTTGGAAAATAGGGGGCTTGATATGTTTCTTGATGTGATAAAGTGATGAAATTCAGGAATGTATTTTTCCATTCTGTCTTCCCCTGCATTTCCCCATTGAGGTTTAGTGCCATCTAATGCCCAAGGACATAGGGATTCTATTATTGTTACTCTTATCAGATAAGTGAGGGAGTTATTGATTGTTCAAAGGATTACAAGATTTGCAATCTTGGTTCGTATCACCTGCAATCGGGCATACCCTACCATACCGGTAGGGTATCAAGACTCAGTACACCCCCAATATCCAGAGTCCATTCCAATGTATGTACCATATGGACACTGAGTATGGGGTGTACCAGTTGGGCACCGGTATGGTGTGCATTGGAGGATTATAACATTTATGAAAGTTTATTATATATATGATATGTGGGTTTGTTCTTAGATATAGTTCGAGCCTGTAAGACTATTAAATCATTAAAACCTCCATTCTTATTAGCTGAGTTTGATTATGGCTTATTTGTATGTTTGAGATGATGATGTACATCTTTACCTGTTTGTTATGTAATCACTAGCATTTCATGCCTTAGTGCTGGAATGCATGCTCTGTCGAGCAGTTGCATGTTCCAACAGACTTTTATATTATGATGGATGTTTGACTCTGTTAAGTGACTGATTTGGATTGTTTGACAATTTCTTTAACACCTCTGTGCAGTGATAATTTGGGACTATGGCTCTTTTAGTTTTCATCTCTGTACCTGCAACAGGGAAGACATGTTGGATAATAAAGAGGGAGTTGACTCTTTATTTTCTCTTTATGTACCCTATATTTGCTCTTGGTTTGTTTTGAAGTTGGAGGATTATTTACAATTAATCCATTTAGACATAAAAGGGTCAGAACATTCAAGGTCCTTGAGCCACTTGCATGTTGATTTATATCAGATGTTTTGTCTGTAAAGTCATTTCACAAGTTCATTTGTCCTTCACTTTTTAACTGTCAAATGAGCTTTGGTTACGTTGTTTTCTAAGTATTTTCCTCAATTAAGAACTTACTGATATGCAAACACATAAGCAGAACCCTAACTTTTTAAGACTTTATACTGCTAAGCTGTAGCTATTGTAATAATAGGTGAGCCTACTGCAGCCATCTTGTAACTTTTGTAATGTGCAGGTATTGCATGCATTACCATGGTGTCTTTTCATTAGAATGATAGCAAGAGGTGGGAACCATAAAATTCAAAGGAAATTTTATCATGTTAGGCAAAAAGAAAGCACTTTTCTTCTTCTTTATGAAATTCTTTGGACTTCATTACTGATTGTAGATAGCACTTCTACAACGAAAATCAGTCATAGTAACAAGGTGTTTGTGTAGATGAAAGCAAAATAAATTATGTTTTGCAGTGCAGCATGCTTTGGTGTCAGTGTGTGCCAATTTTTCACATACAGTACCCCAACCAGCTTTTGGTTGCTTAGGCATAGGATTGGTGTTTTGTGAGCTTGCATATGTGAACTCAAGTCAAAGGTTTTGGTTTTTTATGATCTAAGGGATTCCTGCAAGCATCTTGGTTGTTTGAGAACTCTTTCTTGTCTGTTTATGATCTTGATGCAACTGGGAATGATATAAAGTAGCCCCCTGTATTCAGGGTTACCTATGTTATATCCAACTTCTGAAGATAATTTAGAGAGAAATGGCTAGCGTCAACGGAAGAAGAAAGTTGATGGGTGAAAAGAGACGGAAAGGATGTTTTCCTTTGAGCTGTTCCGTTCATCATAAAGGTTTTTTTTTTTTTGTCACTGGTTCTTGATTTAGGCAGTCTTTTCTCAAGGTGTTTCCTCCCGTATTTCTACTGTTAAAACAGTAACTTCATGTTTGAATCTAATTTTCTGTTTTTGGCAGCCCTTAGCTGGACTTGATGAAACTTGAGATTATTACCGAGGCACATGGGATCGCGTACCTTCTAAGAAAACTGACCTAAGAAGACTGGTGGTGCGTTGTTTTGGAGCTGGTTTAAAATGCTAAATCATTGTCCTAACCTCAAAAGCATATGGAATCCAGGTGTTCGAACGATGAAATTTATTTAAAGCCTGCTTGAGTGAACTCGTTTTGTAGCTTACGGTCTAATTTACAAGGTTTATTTCCTTTTATAGTAGTGTACAAGATGGAAGTTATATGTGCTCGCTAGAGTGGGCATTGGGCAAGGCCGAGCCAGCCTGAGTACTTGGACTTGAAGCATGTGTCCGTGATAAAGATCGGTAAAAGCAAAAGCCACACGACTGCCTTTGTAGCAAGAGGCAACTTCCTGCAAATTCTGCATAAATTTTGGGTTACACTGATAGGAACCTTCTGTATAAAGGATCTTGCAGCTACAGCTTCGAGCGGAGCCTATTCTATTGAACTAGTTTCCAGGCACTCCCAAATAAATCTAAAGAAACAGTAAGCTTGGTTTCTTGTTAATTTTTTATGATGTGAACTGGGAAGCTATCAGTCATGATGAGCGGTAGTAGTGGGGCCCAGACTGGGATAATGAGTTCTGATGATATAATGACAGCGAAAATTAACCTATATCTCGGGTCGTCATGCTCTTAGCGGCAACTTGCAGTCGGGTTTTCTACAAACCCAACTTGTTCTTGCAACTTGCCCATGTGGCAGATTTGATGTGTCAAAATTATGTACGATTTGTTCAAATGAGAGGTGTTGATCGGTCAAAGAAACCTCGGTGATTTTCTTTTCGGATTTAACCATCCTCCATCAGCTAACGACAATTTCCTACATACGTTGAATTTGAAATTTTTTTTATGGATTTCGCTAACAGTACTCGTTAAAAAATATTTAATGTTTTTTAAAAATAGTAAAATATTTAGATCAAAATAATATTAAAGATAAAAATTATTTTAAATAATATAATAGATATAATTTTTTTATAAAAATAAGAATTTTATCTTTAATATTATTTTAATTTAGATGTTTTGCTGTTTTTAAGAAGCATTAAATGCTTCTTACCGAGTGCTTTTAGGACACTCGGTAACAAAATTCTTCTTTTATAACTAAGGTTGTAGAGGTTGTGGAGATAACGAGATGCCGGTGTCCTTGTATTCAGCGAAGAGAAAAAACCAAAAAGCGGCTTTCACTTGTCTATCGTTCAACTGTTAAGCAATATGTTCCTACCTGTGCTCTTTTGATTTGATTCTATTGTGAAATTAACGCAATGAATCCAACCAAACTGAAACATAAGAGAACCCAAACCAATGAGCCATGCGACAGCACAAAAGGACGTAGCAGCGTTTTGGTTGGTTTTGCTGACTTCTCTAGGTCTCATTATTGGACCCAATGTATAATTTGACTAAGTACGAGCCGTCCTAGTGTCTTCAGACGTCCCCTACGAGTACATGGCGGATGAATACTGCTTCATCTCATCATATACGGATATACGTCGGACGTGACGATCCAATTCCTAGGCCCGCAGCAGCTTCGCGACACCATTTCTTCCTTAAAAAATCGTACATCATTACCGCGCGAAAGATCACGTGTATCGACTTATTAAATTATTTTTTACGCACGCAATCGGTCGCCACTGTCCAGCCTGGCCCCACTCCTAGATGACCACATAAATAAAATGAATGGTGCAACAATAAATTAAGAGAAGGAAGAGGGCATATTTGTGCAAGAATCGTCGATACCTTTCCCCATCGAGTATTTCGACTCCAGCCACAAATTTTACCCTCGCGTCCCGCCACAACTAAAACAACCCCGCGTGAGATAATCTGGAGGCCAGCGTGTATTTAAAACATCCATACACGAGTCACGATGCCAGCCTCTCAAGCCCGTAGTGGCACGAAACGATCAAGAAACCTCCTCATCTCCGTTTTCCCTTTGCCGCCGATTTTCCTCCTTCGCCCTTTAAGTGCCTTCGCTCCTTGCACAGAACGGGGGCAATTGAGGAAACTAAAACAATCCCGTTGCCGGGCACGCCCCCTCGTCGTACCCCTGACTGCGATTTTACCGCTGGGTCCTTTCTCTCCCTCTGCTATATATTCTCCCTCCCTGTTTTCTAAATTAAATCAAACACGGCGCTGTAAAAGAGAGAGAGAGAAGGTGGGGGGGAGGGGGAAGGAACGGAGTTTGCTCTGCCTGTGCTTCGAAATCGAAATATCCCGCCCCCTTGATCATGAAGAAATCCCGGGCGACGGTTGCCGTCGCGTCCTCCGCCGCCGCCCTCATCGCCGCCGCCTCCTACTCCGCCGCGCTATCCGATTCCTTCGCCGATCCCAAGTCCCAATGTCCTAGCCAGGTAATTATTTGCTAATTCTCACTGGATTAATCTGATTTCCAAGCTTTTGTTTCTATAATTTCCTCTCCCTCTCTCTGGTTAAGATCAAAGAAAGCGTCGCCTGATTTGGAATTTATTCTTGCAGCCCAGCGAGCCGGAGGAGCAGCGGCGCTCGTCTCCGGTGGCGGATAGATTTGCTCCGAGATTCGATGGATTGCGGTTTATTGAGACCCTCGTGACGGCTCACCGATAAGGATAAGAGAACTAACTAGTGCACGCTCTCTCCTCTCTCTTTCTTATATTTATTTGGTTGGTATTTGGGTATCTCGAGACGCCTTGTAATATAGGTGATGATTGGTGAGATCTAACATTTGATTAGCTGTCACTGAAATCAATCTTGTTTAGCTTTAATTGTAATTAAGTCGAATTATCTGCTGTCATCGTTGTTATGTGGAAGAAAATGGTCTTTTATTTCGAGTTTAGAGAGGACAAAAAGATTGTTTGTATGCTGTTGGGCTATTAATTATAGCAGCCAAATAATGTTTTCAGAAGTCAAACTTGTGCTGCGCCGATCTGTCCAATTAGAACTCTGAAGCAGTAAGCCGGCAGGCGCGAAATTACGTGCTGATGACCGATTGGTTCCAATGATGCTTACAAACTAAATGTTGCTAGAGAGAATCCCGATCTCCTAGCGTTCCACCCTATCCCCCTCGCCGCTTATCCCATCTTTGAATTGAACGGACTAAGAAGACGTAGAGCTATGGATGTGATCCTCCTCCTCCTATTCTTTTTTTTTTTTCCTGCCATTTTTGGGTTGTGGCTGTAGGGAGGCGGTGGTGGCTTGAGGCAGCAAGGGTGGAGGAGGAGAGTTTCTCCGGCTTGATCTGCCGCCGTGCCTTGCCACCAGCTGAACCGGCGTCTCGTGACGTGGCCAACCAAAGCAGTTCAAACTGTGTCAACGGGTTCCGAACGCGGTATAAACTGGATTCTAAACGGGTGATAAACAAAGTTTGTTCAAGTTAAATGGCTGCTCTGTTCTTGAGAATGGACAGGTTTTTTTTTTTTTTTTTGGACAGGAAAGGAGCAGGGTTTATTAATTATTAGTTTATAAAAAAAGGAACCTGTAAAAATAATGGCAAACAAAGCCATATCCGACTTGACACGACAGGCAAGAGTACCGTTTCTATGAAATGATCGATGGCGTTATGGCTGTCGAAAAGCCATGAAAGTGGGATAAGAGTCCAAAAAAAAACTGGTATTTTAGTAATTTAACTGGCAGGAATCTCCAGAGAATTACACCATAAAAGGAGAATATTATTTTGGTGCTGGTATCACTTATTTATATTTTTGAATAACTGGAAGTGATATGTTTTAGGAGAAAAATTTCTCAGAAGAATTTTATTTATATATTTATTTATTTTTCAGTGAGGAAGCTATTTATGGACATACACGATTGCCTATAGGAACCAAGCAATTACATTACAATGCTAATGAAATGATTTGCCCGATTTTACACCAAGCTAAATGATATACCTCCATAAACACCCATGCACGCAACAATCTATCTATGTTTGCGTGTGCGTATGTGGTAAACGAAATTTGTGAAACATCTTTGTAGATAGAATTGGTTAGCATAAAATATGACTTACAATCTGAATAATCAATAGATGTTACACAAGGAATAAGCACCTGGGTATTGCTCAAAAGATGAAGTTAATTCAACCCAATACAAGTCAGCTAATGTCAGCAATTTCAGAGCAAGTTCATAACAAATGCCTGCAAATGTATTGCTCCACGAATGGTATTTTTTGGTAATACCGGCAAATGTAGCAATCTATAACAAATGCTGCATGGGCTGGGGAATATGCGACATCTAAAGCATTGTGACTGACATTGGATCTCAACCTCAGATTCCATGTTCAGCATGGCTTCCAATTACCAGAACAAATACCAATAAAAAAAAAAACTTCTACCCTATTGCAGTCCAATTGCCACTTATGATCCAAACCCAAAACAGTCCATTAAAGTCGGGCTAACTCAACTAGACCAGGCCCTCACTGTCATCGAGGCTTCCACTTCTCAACTTGCAAAATGACCCACTCGAACATGGGTTTTGTTCACTGGGCAACAGCGATTGTAGCTTCACTCCACTTTCCACCATGACACGCCTGACAATAACTAATGCTCTGTACCCAGCGGATACCAGCCGGATTTTGGATGAACCACTAGGCGTGAGGTAGACATTAAAGCCCTATTTCAACCACCCATCCGTGGGGTTCGGGTTGCATCTTTCGCCCGAAAGGATGATTCACGTTCGCGACGTGAACCATTAGATGGCGTAATAACTGCTTTGACGTCAACATGGATGGAGGTAAAAAGGATATTATGGTTATTTAAGAGCCGTTCATCTGTGCAATACAATGATTGGTGTCATAAAAAAAAAGAATAATCAGTCTGCCGCACGAAATATACAGCCCAAATCTCTATCCATATATGGGGCATCAAACTTGATTCGCACTAAACCAGATATGCATTGGGGTACACATAGCAGCACTTCCTTGGAGCTTGAGATTAAAGTTGGTGAATGATGCAAATAAGCATCCTGGCAAAGGACTAATTTGTTACGGCAGGCTGAAGACAAGTTTGATATTACTATTCCAGGGCCAAGTTGAGGACGGCTTGGGAGGAAGGATCAGATATGGTATTCTTACGGGCTAACCGTATCTTTTCTAAAGATGATTCCACTATATTAATTGGATAGATTTTAAAATATTCTACATCGATTAGCAAACATCTACTGATCTTGGATGCTTAGAGGTTTATTTGGAGGGACACTTTATTTCAAGTATCCCATGTCTACCGAGAGGCGTACGGAGCTGCAAATTTGATGGCATCATATGTTGCAAATCAATCTGGTGACACTCCATGGACAAATTCTACTGTTATCTTTTTTCAGTGTATATTTATTTTATTTTTTGATTTTGTTGAATATATTAATGTGTATGAATCATCCATTTTATCAAAGGCCAAAAAAAAAAAAAAAAAAGAAAAAAAGAAAAAAAGAGAGGTTCTCCACTAGTGGGCCTAAAAAAAACCATAAAGTCTCAATTAGTAGGTCTAAACCGTACAAACCCACCAGAGGCTAGTCAGAGCCCACCAGAACACATAGGAGAAGAACAATTGCAACACTAAGAGGCCCACCTGCATGATAATAGTAATTATGGAAGAGAGCCTTTTTTTGGTCCCCATGTTGGCCTTGTACCTGGTTCGGCCTTGGGAGAATTCGGTTCCGTGACGCGAATCCCAGTACAGCGAGGGCAGAAAGTACGGACACCGGAGCCGAAACCCAAAGGCCCACTGGTATAAGGTTGGCCCACGCAGCAGCAGAGAGGGAGGAGGGGGGTTCGTCCTTTCAAGCGGCTGGTGACTGGTTGTGCTCCTGCCCACCCAAGCAAGCATGGCACAAGGAAGAGAGGTGGAATGGTCCCGGGTCTGTCACGGTGAGTGCATCGCGTCGATTTGCTGGATTCCAATACTGCTATTGGCGCAAATGGGACGAATAAATTGTAAAGAACCCTCTCTCCCCAGGGAGTCTCACGCGGATTGCCGATATGCCATCATGTGAGATGTGTTCAATTATATCCTTCCTCCCGTGTATTCTTATGTTTGGTCACTGTGATGCGCCAACAGGTATGAAGCACGCAAAAAAATGTACTGATATTTGTCCACTTTCTATTTAGGAGTTTTTAAAGGAAATTTGCGCGCTACTTTCTTACCATGGTGAGCTGGTGAATCAACTTTGAATCGTGTTGGCTGGATTCTTCATTGTGGGAAATATGCTGGTGTTTATGAATATTTTGCTGTCGCGTTGGTGTCAGGACTCATGACACCAAACCATGCAATCCTGTGTTAGATTAACTGATCATGTGACGAAGCAAAATGCTGATTATATATTAATTTCACCAAATACAACCTCAAAAAATTCCTTTTTTTCTCATTAATTATAGACATGTTTAGTTTCCTTTCTTTAGGAGTTTTATATTTGCTGTAGACATTGATTATCATGTATAGGGATAGTGTGACATTTTTATGTTTTCTATTTGATGTTAACTTAAGTTAAGCTCAAATTGGGTGAATAGCTTGTGCCTCTGTCTTGAAACCAGCTGAAACTTTGATTGAATTGGTGTCTTTTATTCCTCATCTAAATTCAAAATTGCTAATTTTTACTAACATAGTCCAATTGATATGTTGAGAGACTAAAATTAACCAAAAATCATGGTTTTTATGTATTAATCGATAATAGTAGAACTAAGATGTGAAATAATAAGATGGCCATGTAAATTGGAGGCCAATTCCGTAGATATATACTTAAAACATATATATAGCCAATGCAAATATGTATATGTATGCACATACATTGGTACGTATGTATGTTCATATGTAATAATAAATATATAAAATATATAAAATTAATATTTTTTACATCTTTGAAGTTGTTTATATTGTACATGGATTGACACTGTGATCTAAAAATTGATATATCAAAAAAGAGTGAGCATTATTGTAACTTATAATCTTGTCGATTATCATATTTCTTACTCTGTAGATACGGTAAAATCTCATCCTCTTAGTATGAAACCAATTTCTAAAGCAATACAAGATGAGGATCTAATTTTTTGAACAAAACAATAACCCTATCTTAATATAATTGGAGTTCAAACCTTCTATAGCACTACTAGGATATACCAAACTAGGATTTCAACTTCTAAATTTTTTTCTATTTGAAAAAATTAGAAAAACTACACCTGATGCAGCTAATATTGGATGATCAAATTTTTATACTTATTTGAATAGTTTTTAATACAAAAATAAATTTAAATAAATATTATATGGTTTATGTTCGTGCGTACAAAAAAGCTGTTCAACCACATCGAACAGGTTGCATTCATGGGGCCGCGGTCATGGGTGCCAATAAGGTAGATGAAAAAGCAAAGCATCAAGACTAAAGGATTAGAAGTCTGGAGTGAGTGTGACTCTATCTTGGGTTGTGTGCACTCGCTGTGGCATTTTGTCGAACATTCGATGGTTGGTTTCTTGGGGTGGTTTGATGAAAAGGAAGCCAGGAAATGGTGGAGGAGCCGGTGAGCAACCTCCGATGGGGTTGGAGAAGGATAGTAGGTCATGGGCGAAGGTCGTGCAGGGAGACCCTAGACAACCTTTATGGACCTCGCACCGCATCGCGGAGGAGGAGGTGGAGAAACTACGGTGCTACTTCATAGATGTTTTGGAGTTTCTGGAGGAGGAGATAACAGCATCCCGGAAGGAATGGAAAAACCTCGCCACTTTTGTTCAGAGTCTAGGCCATTGAGTGCCCCTAGATTGAGTGGCGAAAGAGATCAGGGAGAAATGCAAACTGGAGTACAACCTTGAATCTTTTGCCATGGCGGAAGACCACTATCTCATTCGATTCCGGGATGTGGTAGATTGCAATGCTGCTCTCAGAGAGGGACCATGGTTTGTCGTCGGTCAACTGTTGGCCATGGAGAGCTGGGTGCCGGACTTTGTTCTGGGTCCAAACACGATCCGTCGAATAGTGGTTTAGCTTTGGCTTCCTAGACTGTCGATTGAGTACTAGAAGCAAGAGAAGATCTTGGGAGTTGCAGCGAAAGCCAGTGAGCCACTGGCTATGGATGACTTCACGGACCAGCTAAGGAAGATGGGGTATGCACGGATTCGAGTGGCCATCGATGCCAGTGAACCCTTAAAGCCGGGCGTCCTGATCCGGGGGGCGAAAGAAACTTTTTGGTAACCCTTTGTTTTTGAGAACATACCCTCTGTGTGCTACCTTTGCGGTCGGATGGGGCACTCTGAGGAGTCATGCTGGTTTCCACAGTCGGAGCCAAGTTCAGAGGGGAGTGAGGGCTCCCTAAATCCAAAGCATAGGGTGTCATCGACGGATCTAGGGAAGAAATCGGAGATGGTGTCAATGATGGTGGAAACAGGAGAGGAGCTAATAGAGGGAGAGACTGATGAGTTGACCCAACCGACTGGTGGTCGCCCCCGCTTGGGACCGTGGATAGTGATGGCTCGGATCCACCAGTTGAGAGCACCGAGGGCATCGAAGGCGAAGAAGGAGACTGAGTCGCAGCCGGGGTTAACTAGCCCTAACTCATCTTCCTCTTGACCAGACTCTCTTAAGCCCCCCCGGACTCTGCTGACTCACTGCCAGATTCGGATGGGTGGCAAAAGCAGACGAAAGTTGCCCGACGATGATCACCGGATAAAGGCTCCAAGAGTGGGGAACTCGGATGGGTCAACTCAGCTGACTCGGATCGGACTGGTGGGCATTTTAAGGCTCTTATGGATGTTGGGCCAGTGGAGGAACTGGGCTTAGAAGGTGGGCTGGGCCCTTGTGGTGTGTGTATGTTGGAGGCGGGCTCTATGAAGCTCAAATGGGCTTGAAGCCCATCAAAACTTGCGGCCTAGGGCGATGCTGGCCCCTCAGCAATCGGGACTGCAGACGCTCTAGCGAGGGGTGTTGTGGCCGCTCCGATCAAAAATGAGATCGTTGCTTTGGAGGATGTGCCCATTGCGGAACCTGGCCGGAGCTTCTTCCGACCAGGGGCTATCGGATTCCCCGACGGAAAGGAGCGGTGGAAGGGGGAGCGGTCTTCTTTTATGCCGGCAACTCCATGTATGCCAACGGGAAAGAGCCAACCAGAGGAAGGAAGAGCAGGGGATAGGGCTCCGACGGTGGTGATGGAAGCCGGAGAGTGCAGTGAAGCCCTTGGCTAGGTGGGAGGGCAGCGTGGAGAAGCCAAGGTCCATTGTGTTTTCAATTGCCCAAAGGAGGGGGAACAGCGGAAGAAAATGGAGGGGAGCGGGACCACCGAAGCGGGGTCGATGGAGTGGGGCTTGGAAAGTGGGTCAGACTGGGAGAAGACTGATGGCCATGTTGCTGTGGTTAACAGGCTGAAGGCGACGCTGATGGAGAAGGGCTTGGATTTGGGGACTAGGCGACCATCAGCTGCTTCTAACAACAAAGGAGAGGGCACAGTAGATGATGGCGCAAAGCTTTCTGATCAACAACTGTCTTAATGAAGATCCTAATGTGGAACACCTGGGGGGCGGACAAGCCTTCGTTTGCACCTACCTTCACAAAAATGGTTCAACAATACAATCTGGACATTTGCATTCTCTTGGAGACTCAACTCCCTGGGGACAGCTTGAGCAAGGTTAGGCATAGACTCTTGGCACATTGGGGCTTTTATGCAATTGAGTCCCGTGGTCTTTCAGGAGGTATTATTATCATTTGGAGATAGGGTATAGCCAACATTGATGTGTTTCACAATTGCAATCAACATGTTGTTCTTGTCATGTCTGTTAGCAATGGTTCTACTTGGGTTTTATCTGAGATTTATGTTAGTATAGAGTATAGGAAGTGACGGGTGGTGTGGGATGAGGTGGCCAATTTGATTGATCAGAATATTCCCTCGCTGGTGGCTGGGGATTTTAATTGTATTGACAATACTCAATAGAAAAGAAGAGGAAGACCCTTTACTGACAATGTGGAGTCTAGGGAGTTTCGAAATTTCATCCAGAGTACAGGACTTGTGGATTTGGGGCTCACTGGATCCAAATTTATCTGGTGCAATAATAGACAAGAAAATGCAAGAGTTTGGGAATGGATTGACAGAGCTTTCTTGATGACCAACTGGATTCAAATGTTCCCAAACTATCAAGTATGCCATCTTCCTAGGATAGCCTCTGATCATTGCCCTTTGCTTATTGTCACTAATATTGAGCTCTCCTATCGGAACCCATTTCAGTTTGAGAAGTTTTGGCTTGCTTACTCTGGTTCATGGGATATTGTGAGGGAGGTTTGGAGATTACCGGTACGTGGCAATGCGATGTATAGGGTCACCCGAAGGCTTGAACTAACTAAGGATAGACTTCAGAGATGGAACCGAATAGAGGTTAGACATATCTTCAGAAGGATAGAGGAGACTGAGGCTGCCATTGCCAGACTTCAGTGGAGAGAGGTTTAGGAGGGAGGTCTTGATGGAGAGGATCTGGCTGAGCTCCGAAGCAAGTTGACTATGCACCAGTCTTTGCTTCGCAGTAGGAGACTCTATGGAGGTAAAAATCTAGAGTACAGTGGATCAGAGAGGTAGACAAAAATATCAGATTCTTCCATCAGTCGACAGTCATCCAAAGATAGCGGAATCGTATTATGGTGTTGCGTGATGAGGCTGGGACTTGGATCGAGGATGATGATCAGATTAGATAACAACCTCTCCAATTCTTTTGAGGGTGATGGACAGACTATTTGGATGGAGGTGAGTTCACTACTATCCCTGATCTGACTGACAAGGTTTCGGCCCAAGAGAATGATGCTTTGATAGGTACGATCCTGACGAAGGAGGTCGGAAAGGTGGTCTGCGCCATGGCTGAAGATAAAGCACCTGATCTTGATGGATTCCCACCGCTCTTCTTCCGGAGATATTGGTCGATTGTGAGGGAGGAGGTGACTGCGGCCGTCCAGTTGTTCTTTACAACAGGGATGATGCCGGAGGCATGGAGGCAAACCTTCATTGTTCTGATCCCTAAAAGACAGGATGCTGCTGAGCTGAGCCATTTTAGGCCCATAAGCTTGTGCACAACTCTATACAAAATCTGTGCAAAGCTCATGGTGGCGAGACTGAAGCCTATTTTTCTCCGACTGATCAGTGCTGAGCAAGGAGCTTTTATGGGTGGCCACAGCATATCTGATAATATGTTGATTGCTCAAGAGTTCTGGCATGACCTTCGTAGAGCGCTAGTCAGACGCTGTTTCATAGCTATCAAACTTGATATGGAGAGAGCGTATGATCGAATGAGCTGGCACTTTCTTAGGCATACCTTGGAGGTATTTGGTTTTCACCCGAGATGGATTAGTTGGATCATGGGCTGTGTTTTGTCGCCATCCTTCGCCATCCTGATAAATGGTACCCCAACTGAGTACTTCAAATCAACGGTGGGATTGCATCAAGGTTACCCTCTATCCCCCCACCTCTTTATTTTATGTGCTGATGCTCTGTCTAGGGCTCTCCAAGTGGCTACAAGGGGGCAGACTCTAGATCCTTATTTGCCAACCCCAGGAGTCGGGCCGTTTTTGCATCTATTGTTTGTCGATGACCGCTTATTATTGGGCCGGGCGATAATTCGGAATGCTGACTCTTTCAAAAAGATATTGAAGAAATATTGCGCTGCTACAGGGCAGAAGGTGAACCTTCTCAAGTCAGCTGTGTACTTCAGTCTAAAAATCAAGGTTCAGTTGAGGCAGACCATCAGGGAGCGGCTGGGGATTAGCGAGCAGACTGGTGTGTGTCATTACTTGAGGGTGCCTATTACTGGCCGGAGGCCCAGGAGAGCTGATTGCTCGAGTGTGGAGGAGTCCATCCATAGACGTTTGGAGGGCTGGCAATCCCGTTGCCTATCCATGATGGGTAGGGTTACTTTGGTGAGGTCCGTGTTGAGCTCTGTGCCCATTTATTTGATATCTCATACATTATCCCTAGAGCAGTGGTGGTGAAGATGGAGCAACTTTTCAGACAATTCCTCTAGGGCTCACACCAGGGTGGAGGTGTGCATCTATTGGCTTGGGATGTGATTTGTCAGCCATTTAGCGAGGGAGGACTGGGTATCCAATCTCTTGCAGTGCGATAGGAGGTCATGATTGTTCGTTATGCGATCCGATTTCTCCTCTAGTTGACATGCATATGGAGTGAGATGGTCAAAGCTAAGTATGGTGATCTAAGCACCAGTGTTGATCGGAAGAATTCTTTTATATGGAAGGAAATATGCTGTCTGCCTAGGCGATACATGGCCAGATCAGATGGATTGTGGGCTGTTGGTGCAGAAATCCATCGCCGCCGGAGGTCGCCGCGATCGAGGCCGCTGGGCGCCGTCGGGGACCTGCAAAACGAAGTTTCGTCCGGAACCGGTGGGGTGGTGGCTCCGGCAGGACCCTCCGACGGTCAAGTTAGTTTCCGGCCAACAGTAATGGAGTGCTCGAAATGAGTTCCGGAGCTTAGAGATGTGGAGGAGAGCTTAGAGAGTCGAGAGTTCAGAGAGCTTAGCCTTAGTATGTCGGGAGGGGTCCTTTTATAGCGGAGCTTAGTTGATGGTGATGGCTGTGCCGTCTGGCAGAGAGTCGTCGAGCAGCATGGAGTTTGGTACGGAGAGGAAGGCATCGTCTGGTAGATCGTGGGAGCCATACCGGCGAGTCGTGGGCCGCATGGAGTCCGGTACGGAGAGGAAGGCGTCGTCCGGTAGATCGTGGGAGCCATACCGGTGAGCCGTGGGCCGCATGGAGTCCGGTACGGAGAGGAAGGCGTCGTCCGGTAGGTCGTGGGAGCCATACCGGCGAGTCGTGGGCCGCATGGAGTCCGGTACGGAGAGGAAGGCGTCGTCCGGTAGATCGTGGGAGCCATACCGGCGAGCCGTGGGCCGCATGGAGTCCGGTACGGAGAGGAAGGCGTCGTCCGGTAGGTCGTGGGAGCCATACTGGCGAGTCGTCGGCCGCATGGAGTCCGGTACGGAGAGGAAGGCGCCGTCCGGTCTTGCTGCAGGCGACAGTTCGTCCAATGGAGTTCGGACTTGTAACAGAGTTCGGCCGAGGGGGAAGCTGGGGGAGTTCGTCTGGCTGAAGGGTCGGCCGTCTGTAGAGTTCGGCCGCTGAGAGGCCCGAAGAAGCTCGGCTGGCCAGTTGAAGGACTTCGGTTGCTAGTTGGTTCGGCCAGGGCTCGCTGAGGAGTTCGGTCCGAAGGAGTTCGGCTGCACGGGCTCGCCTGGGGTCGGTCCGAAGGAGTTCGGCCGTGGGAAGTCCGAAGGAGTTCGGCTGCATGGGCTCGCCTGGGGTCGGTCCGAAGGAGTTCGGCCGTGGGGGGCCGAAGGAGTTCGGGCTCGTAGGAGAGTTCGGCTGAAGGGAAAACCCGGGAGGAGCTCGGATGGCCGAACGGGCGTCTGGGAGGAGTCCGTCTCCCGAAGAAGTCCAGCCGCTTGGAGTCCAAGGAGCTCGGCCGTCAGGAAGTTCGACTGGCGGTGGGAGTTCGTCCTCTAGGCAGTTCGGCCCGGACCTTGGCGCAGGGGAGTTCGGCCTCTAGGCAGTTCGGCCCGGACCTTGGCGCAGGGGAGTTCGGCCTCTAGGCAGTTCGACCGTGGTAGGGGCTCGGCCTGGCGCCTGGCGCTAAAGCTCTTCAGCGGCTACTGGTTACATTGGGCTGAGCATCGGGCCGGGCTTCGGCAGGAGCGGGATTTATCTCCAACAGTAGCCCCCCCACTTCCGAGTTCAAAAATTGAAGGAATGGAGTACCAAAACAGGCGACTGCCGAAGTCTCCTTCCAGGCTCCGCATTTGTTACAGCTGAAGCTCGGGGGAGGTCTCATCTCCAGCCAATATTGACGCTGAAGTTGAAGCTGAGGCTTGGGGGAGGCCTCATCCCCAGTCGGTGTTTGGAGTTGAAGTGGGACTCGTTTCCAGCCAAAATTGGTGAAGCCGACGTTGAGGCCGGAGTCAGTGTCGCCCCCCGTGGTCAGGGTCGGAGTTGACATTGCCTTCATCAACCGAAGTCGATTCGGGGGAGACCTCCTCTTTTGCAGTCAAGGTTATGATCGCTTGGGGGAGATCCCGTCTCCCGCTGATGCTGATACCGAAGTTGAAGCTGAGGTCTGAAGGAGACCTCGTCTTCTGCAGTGAAGCTTGCCGTAGACTCTGGGGCTCGGCCTTGGACCTCGCTCGCGTCAGGACGAGGTTCTCCTCTTGTTCCCAACGGGCTGTGGGGGCACATGGGGACCGTCGTCCTCGCCTCTCCCCCCATTCCGTCCTTGGTGGACGGGGCCTTCGACTTTGCTCACGCTAGGACGAGGTTCTCCTCCTGTTCCTAGCCGGCTGTGGGGGCACATGAGGACCGTCGTCCTCGCTTCTCCCCCCATCCCGTCCTTTGTGGACGGGGCCTTCGACTTTGCTCATGCTAGGACGAGGTTCTCCTCCTGTTCCTAGCCGGCTGTGGGGGCACATGAGGACCGTCGTCCTCGCTTCTCCCCCCATCCCGTCCTTTATGGACGGGGCCTTCGACTTTGCTCACGCTAGGACGAGGTTCTCCTCCTGTTCCTAGCCGGCTGTGGGGGCACATGAGGACCGTCGTCCTCGCTTCTCCCCCCATCCCGTCCTTTGCGAACGGGGCCTTTGACTTTGCTCGTGCTAGGACGAGGTTCTCCTCCTGTTCCTAGCCGGCTGTGGGGGCACATGAGGACCGTCGTCCTCGCTTCTCCCCCCATCCCGTCCTTTGTGAACGGGGCCTTTGACTTTGCTCGTGCTAGGACGAGGTTCTCCTCCTGTTCCTAGCCGGCTGTGGGGGCACATGAGGACCGTCGTCCTCGCTTCTCCCCCCATCCCGTCCTTTGCGAACGGGGCCTTTGACTTTGCTCACGCTAGGACGAGGTTCTCCTCCCGTTCCTAGCGGGACATTTCCGCTCGCTTCTTCTCTTTTTTTTTTTTTTTTTTTTTTTTTTTTTTTTTTTTTTTTCTTCAGCGACCCTGAAACGATAGTGTCGAGCAACAAGGTTTTATTGAGGGAAACTATTGGTGGTACATTCTCAGGTTTTCCGAGTTTCAAGGTCGGGGAAGCGTTAGTCCTCCGAGCTCCTTTAGGCGATAGGTTCCAGGTCGGACGACCTCTACCACTTCGTACGGACCTTCCCAATTTGGGACGAGCTTCCCTTGACTCTGGGGCTGAGAGACGGCTGCTCGTCGGAGCACCAAATCCCCAACTCTGAATGCCTTATTTTTGACTCTGGAATTGTAATACCGAGCCACCTTCCGTTGGTAGGTGGCCATCCGGATGCGGGCCGCTTCCCTCTTTTCTTCTAGAAGGTCGAGGTTGGCTCTGAGGTCCTGGGGGTTGAGTTGCTCGTTGAAGCCCACGATTCGAGCAGATGGAAGTTTGAGCTCGATCGGGATGACTGCCTCGGTGCCGAAGGCCAAGGCGAAGGGCGTCTCGCCGGTCGGTACCCTCTGCGTTGTTCGGTATGCCCAGAGGACGTGGTAGAGTTCGTCTGCCCAGGCCCCCTTTGCCCTGTCGAGCCTCGTTTTGAGGCCTTGCAGCAGGGTCCGATTGGTCACTTCGGCTTCCCCATTGGCTTGCGGATGAGCCACCGACGTGAAGTGGTGGGAGACGTTTAGTCCTTCGCAGAACTCGGCAAATCGGGCTCCAGCGAACTGTCATCCATTATCGGTTATGAGGGCTCGGGGCAGGCCGAACCGGCAGATCAGCGTCTTCCAGACGAAGTCCTGCACCTTGGCCTCGGTGATCTTCGCTAGTGGTTCCGCCTCGACCCACTTGGTAAAGTAGTCAATCGCGACCAGGAGGAACTTCCGTTGCCCGGACGCCGTTGGAAAGGGGCCGAGGATGTCCATCCCCCACTGCGCGAAGGGCCAGGGTGTAGTGAGCGGAGTGAGTTCGGATGCCGGCTGCCTTTGCACGCTGGCGTTCTTCTGGCAGCGGTCACATCTCTTCACGTATTCCGTGGAATCACGAAGTAGGGTTGGCCAGTAGTACCCTTGCCGAAGTAGTCTTTGCGATAGGGATCTGGCTCCCGCGTGACTTCCGCAGAGTCCTTCGTGGACATCCTGTAGCGCGATGCAGGCCTCAGAGGGTCGGAGGCACCTCAGCAATGGGAGGGAGTACGACCTTTTATATAACCTGCCCTCGTACAAGACGTAGCGGGAGGCTTGACTCCTGAGCTTCCGAGCTTCTCTCCGGTCGTGAGGGAGGACCCCTTCTTCGAGGTAGGCGATCAGCGGATCGATCCAGCTGGGCTCGAAGTCCGTCCGCAGGACGGCCTGAGGTTCCTCGGTGGTCGGGCACTTCAGAGTTTCCAGAAACACCTCTTTTGGTAGTTCGGCCGGGGCAGAGGTGGCCAACTTGGAGAGGAGGTCGGCCCTTGTATTCCCGGTCCTTGGGATGTGCCGAATGTCGAAGCTGTCGAAGGCTGGTATTAAGTTCTTCACCTTCCCGAGGTACATCACCATGCTTTCCTCCCGCGCCTCGTAGCTGCCGCCGATCTGACCGACCACCAACTGGAAATCGCTATAGACTTGAAGCCGACCCACCTTCAATTCCCTGGCTATCTGCAGCCCGGCTATCAGCGCTTCATACTCGGCCCCATTGTTGGTTGTGGGAAACTCGAAGCGTAATGCGTACTCGATGACGATCCCCTCGGGGCTAACCAGGACCAGCCCTGCGCCGGCCCCGCTAGAGTTGGATGAGCCATCCACATGCAGAACCCAGGCGCCTTCAAGAAGGTCGGCCCTTTCTTCAGGGAAGCTCGACCGCCACAGCTCGGCTTCGTTGGGGCCTGGTCTCCCTCCAATGATAGTCTCGCTTGATTCAAGCTCGGCTTCAACTGGTGCGGTGCATTCCAGTACGAAGTCCGCCAGTATCTGAGCCTTGATCGATGGCCTGGGCCGGTAATTGATGTCGAACTCCGTGAGCTCGATCGCCCATTTGGCGATTCTTCCTGAAGCGTCTGCTCGGTGGAGGACGGCTCTTATTGGTTGGTCCGTGAGGACCGTGATGGTATGCTCCTGAAAGTAAGGTCGGAGCCTCCTGGCTGCGATCAGAAGACAGTAAATTAGTTTTTCTAACTTGAAGTACCTGGTCTCCGCGTCCCTCAAGGCTCGGCTCACGTAGTAGACTGGTTGTTGCGCCTTCGCATCTTCCCTGACCAGGACAGCCGCCAGGGCCATTGGAGAGACAGCTAGGTATAGGAGCAGCCCTTCTCCAGGTTCGGGCTTTGCCAGCAGTGGGGGCGCGCCGAGGTAGTTTTTAAGCTCCTCGAATGCCTGTTTGCACTCCGCTGTCCAGCAAAAATCTTTCGGTCGCCTGAGGACCTGGAAGAAAGGTAGGCACCGCTCGGCCGACCTCGAGACAAAGCGGTTCAGGGACGCCACCTTCCCAGCCAGGCGCTGAACTTCCTTAATTATTTTCGGGGCAGTCATCTCCTGGATGGCTCGAATTTTCTCGGGATTTGCCTCGATTCCGCGTCTCGACACCATGAATCCTAGGAATTTTCCGGAGGTCACGCCGAAGGCGCATTTGGTCGGGTTCAACTTCATCTTGTGCCTCCTAAGCGCATCGAAGGTTTCTTCAAGGTCGGCGAGGTGGTCCGTCGAGGCTCGACTTTTGACTAGCATGTCGTCCACGTACACCTCCATGTTGCGGCCGATCTGCCCCTTGAAGACCTTATTGATCAAGCGCTGGTAGGTGGCTCCTGCATTCTTGAATCCGAAAGGCATGACCCTGTAACAGTAGAGACCTCGGTCAGTAATAAAGGTGGTCTTTTCTTCATCTTCGGGCGCCATGCGTATCTGGTTGTAACCAGAAAATGCGTCCATAAAAGTGAGGAGCTCGTGGCCCGAGGTAGCGTCCACCAGCTGATCGATCCTCGGCAGGGGTAGCTGTCCTTTGGGCAGGCTTTGTTCAGCTTCTTGAAGTCGACACACATCCTCCATTTGTTGTTTGCTTTTTTGACGAGGACCACGTTCGAGACCCAGGTCGGATAGTTGACCTCCCGGATGAGTCCGGCCTCGAGGAGCTTATCCACTTCTTCGGCTACCGCCTTCTGTCTCTCTGGGGCTTGGTGGTGCAACTTTTCTCTGATGGGTCGGTGCCTTGGGTCGATGGCCAGCCGATGCTCTATAACATCGGCGTCGATCCCTGGTACATCCGCTGGGGCCCAGGCGAAGACGTCCGCATTCCTTCTGAGGAAAGCGACGAGCTGTCTCCTAACCTCGGCCGCCAAGTTGGAGCCGATCCGCACCTCATGCCCCGGGTCTCCGTCGTGTAAGGACACAGGGACGAGGTCTTCCGCAGGTTCGCCCCGTTCTTCAGTGAGGTCGTCGCGGACGTCCAGCCCATCAACAAGGCAAGGGTCGGGCCGGTCTCCCCCGCGCAGGGCAACTGAGTAGCAGTACTTCGCCAGGGCCTGGTCTCCTCTGACCTCGCCGACTCCGTGGCTCGTCGGGAATTTCATCTTTAAGTAGTAGGTTGACACAACCGCCCGTAATGCGTTTAGGCCGGGTCGCCCAAGGATTGCATTATAGGCGGACGGGGTCTTCACGACCAGAAAGTCGATCCGCGCCTTGGCCAATTTTGGGGATTGGCCCGCCGTCACCGCCAAAGGTCACCATGCCTTCGATCCGGAACGGCGTGTCCGGCAAATCCTACCAGGGGGGAATTTACAGGCCCTAAGCGGGTGTCAGGTAGGGACATTTTTAAGAAGGCATCATAAAACAATATGTCCGCCGAACTTCCATTATCCACCAAAATGCGGCGTACATCATAATCAGCGACGTTTAAAGAGATTACAACCGCGTCGTTATGTGGAAATCGGATCCCTTGGGCGTCTGCCTTGGTGAAGGTCACGGGCTCCGAGGTCCTCTGCCTCTTCGCCGGTCCCTCGGATTCGTCGGTCTTTCCCCACTGCGGTCCTCCCGAGACGGTGTTAATGACGCCAAGAGGCGGCCGATCCTCCTGCCGATCCTCCTCATCCGGCGGCAACATTCTCGGCCGATCTTCCCGCTCTTTAGGTTGTCTTTGCAGGAATCGGCCAAGCCTGCCCCGCCGGACCAGCTCCTCGATTTCATCCTGGAGCTGGATGCACTCCTCGGTATCGTGACCGTGGTCACGGTGGTAAAGGCAGAACTTGTTGGGGTTGCATTTTCTGGGATGGGAACGCATTCTCTCCGGCTCCGGAAGTCTTCCCTTGATCTCCAGCAGCACTTGAGCCTTCGAGGCGTTGAGGGGGGCGTAGCTGTGAAAACGCCGCCGGAGGGGAGAACCTTGGCGCGGAGATGAACCTCGTCGCGGGGGAGAACCTCGGCGCCGGGGGGAACTTCGGCGCCGGAGGGGACTTCGGCGTCGGGGGGGACTTCGGTGTGCCCTTCCGTCGGTGGCTTCCCGCCCCCGAGCCTGAGGTGGAGTCCGGGCTCGCCCGCGACCAGGCGGAGTTCGGGAGCGCGGCCAAGCTTCGGTGCGCTTTCTTTCTTCGGCAGGGCCTTCCCGCTCTGCCTACTCGTCGCTTGTCGCGAGCTTCATTATCCTTGGCCTCAAAAGCCTCCTCTGCCCGGGCATAGCTTTCCGTCCGAGCTAGCATGTCAGCGAAATCCCTGGGATATTTCTTTTCTAGGGAGAACAACAGGTCGTTCTTCTGAAGGCCGCCCTTGAGCGCGGCCATAGCAACCGATTGGTCCAGGTTCCGGACTTCCAGCGCGGCAGCGTTGAACCGGGTGACGTAAGCCCGGATGGGCTCCCCCTCTTTTTGCCTGATGGCCAACAAGGAATCCGAGCCTCTGCGCGGCCGTTTGCTGCTGACAAAGTGGGCCACGAATTGTTGACTCATTTGGTCAAATGATAGGATGGTGCCCGGCTTAAGCGCCGAGTACCAATTCCTGGCCGCTCCTTTGAGGGTAGAAGGGAAAGCCCGACACAAGATGGCATCAGGCGCGCCATGGAGCAACATCGTAGTCCTGAAAGCCTCCAAATGGTCGACCAGGTCGGTGGTCCCATCGTAGCTTTCAAAATGCGGGAGCTTGAAGTTCGGCGGTACCTGTTCCTGCATAATTTTCTGTGAGAAGGGAGGATCAGTGCAAATATCGTTACCGCGGGAGGAAGGAGTATGACGAAGTTCTTCTATGCGTCGTCCCATCTCCAAGAGCCTTTGATCCAGGAAGTCTTCGCGATCCTTAATCCCCAAGGTCTTCTCGCGGAATAGGTGTGAAGCCTCTCCCTGGGTCGAGCCGCGGTCCGAGCAGGGACTCCTTGCCGGCTGCCCTTCTCTCCCGAGGGCCGGAGGTTGGGTAGCCCACATCGGTCGCTCCTGGACTGGGTTCCCGGGCTCCGGGGAACCCCGCGCCGGTCGAGTGGGCGCCGGACCTCGCGAATGCGTGGCCTGCACCGCCCGCACCGCCTCCGTAAGATCGCGGACCTGCTGGGCAAGCAGGTCGAACCGCTCCGCATCCACCGCGGGTACGGAGCGGGCCCGTGTCGCCGGGGCCGGAGCGGGAGCGGACGGACCCGAACGGGATCGGGCCGCGGAGGCTGCCGACCTCCGGGTCGAGGCCCTTCTGGGGGGCATTTTTCTTTCCAGAAAAGGAATACTGAAGAAGGGGAAGAGAGATCCGGAGCAGAGGAAGGAAATCGTCGCCGAGCACTCCTTTAAGAACAAGGGAACCTCGAAGGTTCAGGCCCTTCCTCTAGCGCCAATCTGTTGGTGCAGAAATCCGTCGCCGCCGGAGGTCGCCGCGAATCGAGGCCGCTGGGCGCCGCCGGGGACCTGCAAAACGAAGTCCCGTCCGGAACCGGTGGGGTGGTGGCTCCGGCAGGACCCTCCGACGGTCAAGTTAGTTTCCGGCCAACAGTAATGGAGTGCTCGGAATGAGTTCCGGAGCTTAGAGATGTGGAGGAGAGCTTAGAGAGTCGAGAGTTCAGAGAGCTTAGCCTTAGTATGTCGGGAGGGGTCCTTTTATAGCGGAGCTTAGTTGATGGTGACGGCTGTGCCGTCTGGCAGAGAGTCGTCGAGCAGCATGGAGTTTGGTACGGAGAGGAAGGCGTCGTCTGGTAGATCGTGGGAGCCATACCGGCGAGCCGTGGGCCGCATGGAGTCCGGTACGGAGAGGAAGGCGTCGTCCGGTAGGTCGTGGGAGCCATACTGGCGAGTCGTCGGCCGCATGGAGTCCGGTACGGAGAGGAAGGCGCCGTCCGATCTTGCTGCAGGCGACAGTTCGTCCAATGGAGTTCGGACTTGTAACAGAGTTCGGCCGAGGGGGAAGCTGGGGGAGTTCGTCTGGCTGAAGGGTCGGCCGTCTGTAGAGTTCGGCCGCTGAGAGGCCCGAAGAAGCTCGGCTGGCCAGTTGAAGGACTTCGGTTGCTAGTTGGTTCGGCCAGGGCTCGCTGAGGAGTTCGGTCCGAAGGAGTTCGGCTGCACGGGCTCGCCTGGGGTCGGTCCGAAGGAGTTCGACCGTGGGAAGTCCGAAGGAGTTCGGCTGCATGGGCTCGCCTGGGGTCGGTCCGAAGGAGTTCGGCCGTGGGGCCCGAAGGAGTTCGGGCTCGTAGGAGAGTTCGGCTGAAGGGAAAACCCGGGAGGAGCTCGGATGGCCGAACGGGCGTCTGGGAGGAGTCCGTCTCCCGAAGAAGTCCAGCCGCTTGGAGTCCAAGGAGCTCGGCCGTCAGGAAGTTCGGCTGGTGGTGGGAGTTCGTCCTCTAGGCAGTTCGGCCCGGATCTTGGCGCAGGGGAGTTCGGCCTCTAGGCAGTTCGGCCCGGACCTTGGCGCAGGGGAGTTCGGCCTCTAGGCAGTTCGGCCGTGGTAGGGGCTCGGCCTGGCGCCTGGCGCTAAAGCTCTTCAGCGGCTACTGGTTACATTGGGCTGAGCGTCGGGCCGGGCTTCGGCAGGAGCGGGATTTATCCCCAACATGGGCAATGATTGAGAGATTAATCTCATTCAGGACCCCTAGCTTGTGGATATGCCTCTGGATCGCTGGCCAACTTATATTAGTGTGGAGACACCGAGATCTATGTGAGTAGCAGACCTTATGCAGCCTGGAGGTTGTAGCTAGCGATCGAAGGTTGTTTCCCAGTTATTTAGTCCGACACTGGTAGAAAGAGTGTTGGCTACTGCTATCCCTATCTTTGGTGGCTCAGATTTTAGAGTTTGGAGTTCGACCTGTACTTCGAGAGCTATGACAAGAGATCTATCAACATGTTTCAAGGAGAGACGCATAGGAGAATGGATGCTGCTTAGATCTGGAGACCGTGCATTCTCCCGAGGGTTCAACTTTTTCTCTAGAAGGTGGCTTGGCATCGGCTTCCGATCAGGGCAACCTTACATGCTAGAGGTATGAACATTCCCTTGCTTTGCCCGAGTGGTTGTGCTGAAGAAGAGTCGTTGGACCATGTGCTTTTTATGTATCCTAAGGCTCGACATGTTTGGAATTCGGCTGGGCTATCTCACATGATGGATACCTTAATGGAGCCAATCCAGTGTTTCCTTGATGGCCTTAGACAGAGCTTGCGGACTGACTCTCTTAGGAACCTAGGGATCCATGCGGTGTATATTGCCTACCATATTTGGTTTGCTAGAAATAGGGGTACTTTTGAGGCGGTCTGGTAGTCGGCGAGATTCACCCTTGAGAGTGCTCTGGTGCAGGCTTGTGAGATTATGATACCGGAATCACCTAACTTGACCTCGATTACTTGGGACAACTGGAACTTCCCTGCTGCTCAGGCAGCGACTCGTGTGATCTTTATTACCTAGGAGCCCCCACCCCCAAGTTTTTTTAAGGTCAATTTTGATGGCAGTGTTAGAGGCTCCAGAGGCGACGCCGCTTTTGTTATCCGAGGCCCTGACTCTAGACTGATCGCTGTAGGTGGATGTCATCTTAGGGATAGCACGGTCTCCACAGCCGAGTTGCGAGCGGCTTGGGCTGATATATCCTTTGCGAGGGTGCAGCTATAGGCGGACAGATTGGTGATTGAGGGAAAATCAACGATGGTGATTGATTAGCTGCAGAAGGAGCACAAGACCAGGGCGACTCATCCTTTACTTAGGGATGCTTATTATCTGTTACGGGGATGCTTCTCGATCGATATTAGACATGTCTACCAGGAGGCCAACGATACAGCTGATTGGATGGCCTCTTTTGTGGTAGAGCACACTAGCAATGTTGTTTGGACGGAGATTACCGAGGTGTCCCAAGCGTTTAGGAATGTTCTTCTTTTTGATCTTTTTGATTATATTCATACTCATAATGTATGAGTGCTTCATTGTATCAATAAATAAATAAATAAATAAATAAAATAAATAAAATATATATTTTTTTTAAAAAAAAATCTATTATAGTGAAGGTACTACAATAACGTGAATAAAATAAAGCAGTCATTATCTTTGTTTTCTTTAAAAAATAAGTTGCAACAGCCATAAAGACCCGGTCAACGGTTATATTTTTTGTCAAAAAGAAAGATTTATCTTCCATCAACATGTCCACCGTTGGATCATGTAATAGTCGCTTTGAGAGCTGTGCCAGCCAAGTACGCATTTCTTTGAGATCTGTACCGGATGCGATCCAACGTCGGGTTGCAAAACATGATCAATCAGTTTTTAGGCGCGAACGATACAACCCGAACCCGAATGACCCACTACTTATAATGTGACTCCCATTGTTGTGATGAGTCACCCCGTTTTACCTGCTATAGCCTGTCACGAACAACTTTTTGTCTCTGTTTTTAGACAGGTACCTACAACTGTAGGTCAAGAGATTGGATCCTCTAAAAGAGGGTAAGAATATCAATATTTCAATAGAAATACTAAAAGATATAGATATCGTAGAATTTGTAAATCCAGCTTCGCAATTAGTGTCTGCTCCTCGTTCTCCCTTCTTCTCTTTTCTCTGTCCTAGGGCTTCTCTGCGCTCTCCGCGCCGCGGCCGCCAAATCCGCCCTTCTGATCGTCGATCGGCTCTCGGAAATCTCTCCGGCGATCGGGGCGTCGAAGAATCTCTGTAAGTGATCTCAAAGGCAGCTTTTTTTTTTTTTTCATTGGATTTGGGCCAGATTTGAGGAATTTAACCGGTTTCTTCGGGCAGAAGAGACTAGGGTTTTATTGGTGGATCAGGGTTCACGGTTTTAATTCGGGATTTTCGTTGATTGGATTTCAGTATTTCTTTTCCTTGTTCCGGTCTCTTGTTTACTATGATTCAGATGCTTGGGAATTAGGGATTTATTTGGTTTTATTGGTATTCGGATTTACGGACTAATTCTTTTACTTATCAGAGTTCGATGGGTTATTAATGATGGCTTATTTACAACTAATCTGTTTTTCTTTTCTCGTGGGTTTGGGACTGAAAAGAGTCATGGATAACATAAAGTAGAAATTTTGATAAATATCATATGAACCCTGGATTTTATCTTTGTTGATCTGTAAAAATCAGCATACTGTTAACTAAAACTGCCTCATTGATTTATTCAGATCTGCTGTTTATATTGAGAAATTAAGAAAGCATAGTGCAAGATCTGGCGTTATTGTTGCTGCTGATATTTGCCTCCTGTTAGTTGGTTATGGTTGATGCATCTCAGCTTGATTCATAAATTTAATAATCAATCCAGCAAATTGATCTTGTTGTGTGTCTTTTTGCTTGAATTGGCTTCTCAAGTTTCAATTCTTTTCTTTTTCACTTGTTTTAATCTTATAGTTTGGTAATATAGATTAGTGCAGATCTCTTCACCTTTTGATTGGGGAAAGTGCTCTTTATACTGAACATCATATAGTTTTTGAGGTACCTTCGGTGCTTCTTCTTTTGCTTCATTAGTATCTATAACATGATAAACGAGATTCATATTTCTTATTATCCATATCAGGCGTTCCCTTCTAACTATTGGTTTCACACCTGGTGCTGCCATTTTTTATTGGATTTCCTTTGAGATCATTAGTTTCTTCGTGGGGAGAATGTTATATGAATTCAAGCATATATTCTGTTGACTGTATCATGGTCACTAATGAACAACCGAAATAATGTCTGATTCCTTGTGGGCTTATCTAAGTTCTTTTGGGCCCTTAATGTAACTTTGGCATGAACTTAAAGTAGAGCAGCCTGCCCGTATTTGCAAACTTTGGATGCTCTCATCTCTGTGGTTCTGATCATTTGGCTCTTCTCTAGGCCCAGGCTGTTATTGAAGGTTCTTATTCAGGGTCCAAACACCTGTGTTGTGGGCCTTGGGGATAGAAGATGATATGAGAAATCTTTTTTTAAAAATAAGGAAAAAAAGAAGGCCACATTTTAGCTGTATTTGATTGCTTCTCATGTTTTTTTTCCCTCCCTCCCTCTCAGAAGCACAAGATGGCAATGGAAGTAACCCAGATCCTCTTAAATGCACAGTCAGTGGATGGTTCAATTCGGAAACATGCAGAAGAAAGCCTGAAACAATTTCAGGAACAAAATCTTCCTGCCTTTTTATTGTCTCTTTCCAGTGAGTTGGCAAACAATGAGAAGCCAGTGGATAGCCGTAAATTAGCTGGCTTGATTCTTAAAAATGCCTTGGATGCAAAGGAGCAGCATAGGAAAAATGAACTTGTGCAAAGATGGTTATCTTTGGATATGGGTGTGAAGGCCCAGATCAAAGTATACTTGTTGCAGACCCTTTCTTCTCCTGTAAATGATGCTAGGTCCACTGCATCCCAAGTTATTGCTAAAATTGCAGGTATTGAATTGCCCCAGAAGCAATGGGCTGAACTCATAGGCTCTTTACTGTCCAACATACATGAGCTCCAGCCTCATGTCAAGCAAGCAACAATTGAAACCCTCGGTTATTTGTGCGAGGAAGTTTCTCCACAGGTTGTTGACCAAGACCAAGTGAATAAAATACTTACTGCAGTTGTTCAGGGCATGAATGCTTCTGAGGGGAGCCCTGATGTCAGGTTGGCTGCTACACGAGCATTGTACAATGCATTGGGATTTGCACAGGCTAATTTCTCGAATGATATGGAGAGGGACTATATCATGAGAGTTGTTTGTGAAGCGACTCTGTCACCCATGGTGAAGATACGGCAGGCAGCATTTGAGTGTTTGGTCGCTATTTCATCTACCTATTATGATAAGCTTGCATCATACATGCAAGATATATTTAATATTACAGCCAAAGCTGTGAGGGAAGATGAAGAACCTGTTGCTCTTCAGGCTATAGAGTTTTGGAGCTCAATCTGTGATGAGGAAATTGATATCTTAGATGAGTATGGAGGTGATTTTACTGCTGATTCTGACATCCCTTGCTTTTACTTTATTAAGCAGGCTTTGCCCGCTTTAGTTCCTATGCTATTGGAGACACTCCTTAAGCAGGAGGAAGATCAAGATCAGGATGAAGGGGCGTGGAATCTCGCAATGGCTGGGGGAACATGCTTGGGTTTGGTTGCAAGGACTGTTGGAGATGACATAGTCCCTCTTGTGATGCCCTTTATTGAAGAAAACATAACAAAACCAGATTGGAGGCAAAGAGAGGCAGCAACATATGCATTTGGTTCTATTTTGGAGGGCCCATCACCAGACAAGCTCACTCCCATTGTCAACGTTGCCCTGAACTTTATGCTAACTGCATTGATGAAAGATCCAAATAATCATGTCAAAGATACTACTGCATGGACTTTGGGAAGAATATTTGAGTTTCTTCATGGCTCCACTGTGGAAACACCTATAATAACACAGGAAAATTGTCAGCAGATCCTCACAGTCCTGCTTCAGAGCATGAAAGATGTCCCTAATGTCGCTGAAAAGGCCTGCGGTGCTCTCTATTTCCTTGCCCAAGGTTATGAGGATGGTGGTCCAGCATCACCATTGTCTCCTTACTTCCAGGAGATTATCCAGGCTCTCCTCACTGTTACCCACAGAGAAGATGCTGGAGAATCTCGCCTGCGAACTGCAGCTTATGAGACTCTGAATGAAGTTGTGAGGTGTTCAACAGACGAGACAGCTCCAATAGTGATGCAGTTGGTGCCAGTTATCATGATGGAGCTCCACCAAACACTTGAGGTACAGAAGCTGTCATCTGATGAGAGAGAGAAGCAAAATGAGCTACAGGGCCTTCTTTGTGGGTGCTTGCAGGTGATTATCCAGAAGTTGGGGGCATCAGAGACAACAAAGTATGCCTTCTTGCAGTATGCAGATCAGATAATGGATCTCTTTTTGAGGGT
>QRFJ01001015.1:319628-335389 GCA_006176705.1 Cocos nucifera | reverse complement strand
CAAGAGGAGTAAATTTTCGATACCATTGTCTTATGTTCCATAACATAAAATTTTATAAATTTAATTCAAATTAATATTGCCCTAGTATCTTTCATCGATCTTTGGAGCGCGTAGGGTGTGCGAAGGATTTGGTGCCATCGATGCCAGTTGGGGACCAAGATCCGAGCGGTGCGAGGTTCGAATCCAAATCTTCGTGCCATGTTAATTTAATATTTGTACCACATTTCATAATTTTAACAACTCAGTTTTAATAATTATCTGATAGTGTGGCAAACAAAATAACAAAGAATCACAAATAAACTCTTAAATTAGCACTGCATCCTAACCAAAGTTATTTTTCAAGATAAACCCATTAAGACTCAAAAGAATCAACAAAAATAATTTTTTTAGGATCATTTTAAAAATTTTTTATAATAAGTAAAATTAAATAATCTTTTTTCTAAAGTCAGTCTAGCCATCAAAAAAGAACATAAAAGAAACGATCAATAATCAATCCCTAAAAATAATTATAAAAATAATTAAATATTATCTAATTCTCTAACTACTATGTTATACTTTCATAATATCATTACGAGAATGAATCTTTTAATTTTAAAATAAAATACTTATTAGAGAGAAGAAATTACTTACGTAGACAAATACAAGAGAAAAGAACCTAGTAGATATTATTTTCGATTCAAATACCTGCATTCAATAAAAAATATGATATCATAATTATATATATTTCTATTTTAAAATTTATAAATATATTTTAAAATAATTTTTAATAATATACTAAAGCCAGGAAGTGAGGGTGCAGAGGGCACAGTGGCTCGGAAGGGAGGTGGGGGTCAGGAAGCAAGGGGCCAAGGGCATGGCCCATTCGAGGACTGGATGGGCAGGGTCGAAAAGGGAGGACAGGGGGGCCACTTGTCGGCTGAGTCGATGCTGGGCCGGGGCGTAGTAGGGCGTGGATCGGAGGAGGGGGGCGGCATCGGCGGAGGGGGGATTGTGGGTTATCGATCAGAGCAGGGAAATGGGTGGAAGGAACCAGCATCTAGGATTTCATAGGTATATCTTGAAACTCTTTTTTCAAGATATTGTAGCGAAAGACTTAAATAAATCTAAAAATTTATTTAAATAATCATATAAAACAGCCTAAATCTTAGATTATATTACATGCATTAAAGGCATGATTTAAATCAAATTTTAAATATAAAATAAGGAAAAAAAATATGACAAATCAACCTAAATCTATACTACATCACATGCAAAAGTATGAAGTTTATAGATCAGATCTATTATCTGCAGCAAACTTTAGATGTTTCTAACTTGCTGATCCGAAGCTTGAGGATGAAGTCATGGATCCACACATGCATTCGGCTCTGCTAGCAAGTCGTCCACACGAGCCTCGATTTCTGATCGCTGAAGTTCGATGCCAGAAATCAGCACAGCATGTTATACTGTGTTGATTCTTCTTCGACAGATCGATCCGATGCTTTTTTTTTTAAAATTTGGGATCTCCAAATATGAAAAGGAAGATGAGAGTTAACTGATTCCGAGAGGAAGCTCTCATAAAAAAAAACTCAAAGAGGAGGAGAGATTGGAAAATAAAATAGCTCTTAGATAGAGACCCTCCTTCTTCTTCTCTTTTCTCTCACCTAGGACAACCTAGTCTGGTGCCTTATGGAACCCCATGCCCTAAGGACCTTCTTCCTCTGATTTTTGCACACCCCAAAACTCTCCTCTATAAGTCGTATTTCATGAAAAAATCAGAACAAAATTCACCAATATAATAGAAAAAAGAAGAGTCCAATTTAGATTCAAATTCCAGACTAGGAATATCAAACAAATTGACAAGTTATTGGGGATGCATAAAAAGAAGTTATATTTGTGGAATTAAGAGAAATTAAATTAAAAGAGGGGAGACACTCAAAGAAAGATGTTATGTCAATATAGATTCTATCTCAATAGAATTACAATAAACAAAACCAATTCCTCCTTTGACTGCTCTTCACCTAACTTTAATATACTTGGAGGAGAGAGGGCGGTGTGAAAATCAAGAAGAAAAGATTTCCATGAAAAAATATTTAAAAATAGTTATGGGGGGCGTTGGGACCAAGGTTTTGGTGCAAGAAGATAAGGAGTCCTAGTCAGCACATAGAACTTCCTATTGTTGACTTTGATCAAACAAGATCTTATAACCAAATAAAATTAAGATTTATAATATATAATTAATTAAGACCCATAAGCCATTTAAGAACTTAATTAAATTAGATAATTAGATTTATTTATTTATTTAATCAATAGAGGGGAAATTAGATTAATCCGAGTCCTAACTTAGAACTAGATATGTTTCTTTCCCTTGCACTTGGCTATATCAAAAACCAATTAGACTTTGATCCAATCAAGCCCAAAATTTAAATCTAATTAAATCATATTTAATTAGACTTTAATCTCAGCTTATTCTCTTGATCAAATTAAGTCAATTAGCAATGCCAATTGCTAATCAAGATCCTCCACAACCACTACACTAGGTTAAACACCAATCGTATTGCTTATTTAATCCTAGAATGATTCTTAATCATTGATCAACCATCTGATCAGATCATAAGCTCTAATGTGTGTAACATCATAGGTTCGAACCTAAGTTGGTAGTATAAGAATAAATTCTTATACCAATCAAAGTGAATCATTAGAAGATACCCAATATCGAATAAGGTCAAAGTGTAGAACATCATCGTTTAACTATTGCAGATTAATTTCATATAATTCATCTCTTGACAATGCTCATAGGATACATCAGAGTTCACTGTTAATCTGATCAGGTTGTCCACATTGTATTTCAAAATACCAAATTCATCTGATGAATTATTCTAACCAAGGTTTTTGCTTATTGAAACTATAATGATACATTTTCTCCAACTTTTAGAGTGACGTCAATTCCATCTTGATCCACTCCGACTTCGTAAGTACCTTTGACTTATGCCCAGAAGCCTTCCATTGTTGAAATTGAATTTAATTAATCCGATATCAAAGCACAAGTGAGTTCTTTGCAAGTCACTCGAAGGTTGATCTCAGGTCTAAGGATACCTACCTATTATTCCGATCAGGAAATATTTTTCGACAGCAGAATGCTTTAGAGTTGGTCATCGTTCAATGATGATGTTACCCATACATCTCATCTATATGCCATACCAGTGTCTTCACTACCCTTGATAAGGGATAATCAATCTATGATTGGCATATAGCGATCTATGCGATAGATCCTTCATTCCTAATTAACAGCCTATCATCTTGATTTCATGAATAAATTTAAGGGAGGACTAATCGATAATCATCTCTTTATCGAAACTAAATAGTCCTAAGACTATCACAATAATGAAGTTCATTAGAGATGTAACTTGTTGATAAAAAAGATGTCAAAATATTTTATTTATTAATTAATAAATCAATTTAATATCTTAATCGTCTATGGACTGACGATTGATTTTGGACTAAATTCCCACAGGAGGGATCAAGCGGGATTTTTTAGGCTCTGCCAGATGGCCACAGAGAGGGAGGTAGGGAGGGTCGGTGAGGTGTCTTGAGGAGACGGACGGTTGCGATGTGGATGTGGTACGTCGGAGAGAGGGTGGGTGAGGCATCGATGTGGATGGCTGGTACGTCGGGGGTGGCAGGATTAGGGCATGCGGAATCGAGAAGAAGGGCAGGGATCTGTGGATTAGAGTTAGGGCATGAGAGGATTCGGGGTAGATTAGCAACCTTAACAATACTTTTATAGCACTGTTAAATAATGATGCAAAAAATGTTAAAAATTTTAAAAACTTAACGATGCTATTTTCAAAAGCGTCGATTGTTGACTATGTGTAATTTTATGATGCTTTAAGCATCGTTAAATTCGATTACGCTTTTTAAAAACATCGACGATTAGGATTGCAACTAACGATGCTTTCAAAAAGCATTAGCAAAAGTAATCATTTCAATTTCATATTTCTACTGCTGGTGCGTGTTCCATTAGGTAATGATGTGATTAGAGGCTTTCCTCCATACTCGTAAGGGAAATAAGAGACTCTGCCTACAATAATTAATGCCAAATGGTATAGTAGTAAAGTAATAGTTATGAAATACCTAATTTATATTTAATATAGATAATGAATGCTGTAGGATGTCCTTCGATGGATAGTATGGGCGCATATCATAAACACAATAGAAGACACATCTTATAAACAACAAAGAAACATCGTACAATGCAACCGGTGAGAGGGCTCTATGCAGCAAAAAGCTTGTCACTACTGATGACAGGGACTGTGTAAATGTTTTTTGCATCGCTAATTTATTCACTAATAAATACTATCTGAACTTGTAATGTTATTGTTGGCAATGAGTTCCAAATATATATATATAATATATGGGGGTAATTTGGATTAAGGTCAATCAGATTTGGAACTCAAATTCAACAGATCATATTCTATATAGAGATCGATACATCGTGGTCAATCACTTGGAGTGTGATCTATTTACCTCAAATTGCTTGCAACATTAAAAATCATGTATGATTTTGAGACTCCTAGCCTGTGCATCAAGTGATTAAAATATAGATTCTAATTTAATTTTTTTAGGCATCTAATTTTTGACTATCTATGTATAGGCTGGCCTCTTAAATCAATAATTTTTATATATAATGTTAGTTTTGAGGTAGTAGAATTACATTCATGGCATTGAAGATTATTTATATTAGAATTCTATATTTTATAGAATTTTGATTCTGATCTTGATCTGAGTCTAAATTTTGATCAATTTGATTCTGCCGACGTATAATATATATAATTAATATATATTGCTGGAATTTTTTGAGAGGGGATTAGAAGAGTTTGGAGTAGGAAGAGCTTGGTTGTTGGGGAAAAGGCCCTAACGGGTATTTATAGTTGCAGAAATTGTTAGGCTTTTGCTTAGGGAAGATTTTGTAACTTGATTTGATGTTGAATCGGGTAGCAGGCTCCCATCTTCTGATGAAAATGCATTTATATATTATGGCATCTTGCTTGAATTTGAAGAGAAGAGGATTCCGACTGTCACATATTGGATTGCAAAAGAAAGGATATTCTACCAATTTGGTAGAGGTTAGTCAAGAAAATATTTTTTTCCTTTCTCTTTTTCTTTTTCTTGTTTTTCCTTTCTTTGAGTGTATTTGTTGAATGAAGGGCCTGTTCATGATTTTATTTTAAAATATTCTCTTTTGGATATTTCTCTCATATTGTATCCTTTGGGATAATTTTTGGGTCAAGTAAGAATGTTCCAATTACCTCCTTTTTCAGGATATATATATATATATATATATATATATATATATGGTCAAGAAGAATGTTCCAATTATCTTCATCTTTTTCAGGATATAATATATATATATATATATATATATATATATTATATTATATATATATATTAAAGTGCGTACTTGAATAAGATTGATCGGATTATGGGCTCCGATTTCAATTCAGATTTCAAACTCGACAATAGAGATCTTACAATCGTGATCAACGCCATTGGACGTAATCTACTATCTCAAAACTTTCTTACACATCAAAAACATATGATTTAAAGACTTCTGATTCTATGCATTAAGTAATTAAAAAAATATATCTAATTTAATTTTATTTAGGCTATCCAATTTTTGACTATTTGATGCATAAGCTAGGAATTTCTAAATTATATGATTTTTCGTGTGTAAGTAATTTTAAGATAGTAGATCATATTCAATGGCTTGGATCATTCTATAAAATCTCCTATTAAGAATTTGATCTGACAAATCTAAGTCAAAATCTTGTGATCTTATTTTGGCTGACTTTCTCTCTCTCTCTCTCTCTCTAGTGTGTGTGTGTATATATAAATTAAATTTTTTCTGGTATATTTTTTAAAATATATAATATAATATATATATATATTATATTTATATATTTATATATATATATTATATATGTATGTTGTAGTATATATATATGTATATATAATATATACATATAAATATATTATATATATATATATATATATATATATATTTATATATATTATATATATATATATATGTATGTATGTATGGATGTATGTTATGTATGTTTGTATGTATATTATGTATGTATAATGGTATATTATGTTATTGTATGATGTATTTTATATTGTATATATGCGTATATATGTATATTATGTTATATATGATATATGTATGTAATATGTATATATGTATGTATATTGTATATAATATATATATATATACTATATATATTAATAATATATATAATATATATATATATTTATATATATATATAATATATATATATATATATATCTGTGCATGTATATATGTGTTGGTGTCTATTTATATATATTTATTATAATAATATATGTAAATTATATGCAAGATGGCAAGCAATCGGCTGCATTGTACAAAATTATATTACATACATTTATATATATATATATATATATATATATATATAATATTATATACAATTATATATATATATATATATATATAATAATATACATTTATTTATATATATATACATATTATGATATATATATACATATATATATATATTTTTTTTTTTTTTTTTTGTCGTATATATATATATTAATATAATTATATATATATATATTACATTTATATATATATATTTATTATATATATATATATATAATAATTTATATTATATAATATATTATATATATATATACATACATACATACAACAATACAACATAACTACATAGATACATATGTATATATATATATATATATTATATATATAATATATATAATATATATATATATATATATATATATATATATATATATATATATATATAATATATATATAGTATAGTATAATAGATACATACATACATATGTTATATATGTATATAGATCATACATTAACATATGTATATATGCTATATATTATACATTATTACTATTGTTATATATGTATTAATATATATACTATGTATATATGTATCGTATATATCAATATATACATATGTATTATGTATATATACATACTATACATTGTGTGTGTGTGTGTGTGTTTCTATATATATTATATATATACGTACATACATACATACATATGTATGTTAAGTATGGATATGTATATATGTATATATATGTAGATGTATGTATGTATATATATATATATATATGATATTACATACATACATACATAGATTTACATACATACATACATACATTACCATAGCATACATATATATATATACATGTATGTATGTATGTATGTATGTCATACACACACACACCAGTATACATAATATATAACATACATACACATACATATATATATATATATATTATATATATATATATTATATATATATATATATATATATTATATATATATATATATATAATATATCTATATATTATATATTATATTATAATATATTATATATATATATATACTTAATATATATATATGTATGTATGTATGTATGTATGTTATGTATCTTCGTATATAATACTACATACATACATACCATATATAATACATCTATACATAAATTATGATACATTCATATACATATTAATATATATATATGCATATATATATATATATGTTATATATATATGTTGTGTGTGTGTGTGTATGTATGTATGTATGTTGTATGTATTGTATGTATATATATATGTATGTATGTATGTAGTATGTATGTATGTATGTTTATATATATGTATTATATATATGTATATATATAGTATATATATAATATGTATGTATATATATGTATGTGTATATTGTGATGATTATGTATGTTAAATATGGTTGTGCAGGAATTTGGTTGAGCGTCGGATCGAGTTGGAAGTCGAGAGAAGACGAGGTCACCGTCGGTGATCTGTAAATTAAAGTTTCGTTTGAAGTTGGTGTGGTGACTTCAATAGGTCCTCGACGGTCAAGTTAACTCTTCTACCAATAGAAATTTGGAGTGCTCAGAGATAAATTCGACATACTTTCGAAAAAAAAAAGAAAATCTTTTGAAATGTATCTGCGAGCGGTTCTTTATAGACGAGCTTGTTTGTAAATTGTTCTGATAAATTGATCGTTGTAATCATTTCTGATAATTGTCCATCATAGATTTATCCTGAAAAATGTCTATCATAATCATCCTATAAATGCCAATCATGATTATCTTGATAAATGACAATCATATTATCGTGATAACTGATATTGTAACCTGTTCAGTAGTAGGGATCCACTTGTAGGATTCCATCTAGAAGAAACATCTGAAAGGATTCGGCTTCCGTAAAAGTCCGATGAGTTAGTTTTGGCTCTCATAGAGTCCGCGTGGGAGGAGTCAGAAGGAGTTCGGTTATCCATAGAAGTCCGACTGCTGGAGCGAGTCTGAATGAGTTTCGGCTCCTGTAGAAGCTCAACTAAGGAGTCCGAAAGGAGTTTAGCTTTCATAAAATTGGCTGGGGCTTGTCCATGTATGCGAGTTCGATTTGGGATTCGGAGTTCAGCTGAAGGAGTATCGGCCACTGGACAAGTTCAAACCGCTAGAGGAGATTAGGGGGTTGGTCGTTTGGAGCGAGAATTTTCGATCGAAACTCTTCCAATGATTATCAGCTGCATAGGCTAAGCACACTTTGCAGAGCAGGATTCTATCCTCAAATAAAGTCCCCCCACTTTTGACGTTCGAAAGTTCGAAGAAGGGAGTATCAAAAAACCGCGACTGTCGAAGTCTTTTTTTCGGCTCTTACACTCGTTTTGAGGTTTGAAGCGCAGGGTGAGATTCTTATCTTCGACCGAGGTTGAGGTGAGATTCTTATCTATCTATTTGACGTTTGAGTTGAGCTTAGGCACAATAGACGTTGTTGGGCCTCTCCTCTCACCATCATCTAAAATGACGAGCTTTCAACTTTGTTCATAATAGGGATGAGATTCTTCTCTTATTCTAAAGGGCTTGGACATATAAAGGTCAGTTTTCAGGGTTTCTTTCTCATTCGTTAAAATGAATGAGAGGTTCGACTTTGCTCGCGTGTAGGATAAAGGTTCTCCTTCCTATTTGTAGCGGCTGTTGGGGCCAAAAGGGCCATAGTCACCCGAGTTTCTCCCTTTATCTCGTCTAATGAATGAGGTCTGCGCTTGCTCGCCGTGATGAGATTCTCCTCCTATTCTAACAGTTGTGGAGGGCACATAAGGGCCGCCTTGTCAGGGCCTCTTCCCCCATTCTCGTCTAAATGAATGAGTCTTTTCACTTTTGCTACGGTTAGATTGAGATTCTCCTCCTGTTCTTAATGGACTGTGGGGGCACATAAGATCATTGTCAGGGCCTCTCCCACCTATTTCATCTAAAATGAACGAGATCTCGACTTTGCTCACATAGGATGAGGTTTCTCCTCCTTTTCTAATGAACTGTAGAGGCACACAAGGGCATTGTCAGGGCTTCTCCTCCATCTCGTCTAAAATGAACGAGGTCTTTGACTTTGCTCACGTTAGGATGAGGTTCTCCTTCTGTTCCTTATTATGGCCACTTCTTGGTTGTATCTTTTCTGTCATCACATTAATCTCTTGCACCAAGAAATAATAATGCTTGAAATTTGAGTCTTTTATTGAAGGAAGATTACTGCGTAGACATCCATCGATTTTCTAAGTTCCAGATCGTAGAAGCATTATTCCCGAGCTCCTTCAGACGAAGTTCCAAATCAGAACGACCTCCTCTATTTCATCTGACCTTCTCCATTTGGACAAGCTGTTTCCTGGCTTTGAGAATGAGAACTACGACTCACTGAGAATACTAGGCCCTTAAGAGATTAGATCGCATGTGTCGGAAGACGGTCGATCTTTTTGTTATTCCTTCCTCATTTGTGGTTCTAGCCTGTTGTAGCAACCTTTGGCTTGCTTCAGATCGAATCTGTGCGAGCATATAAGGGGGCGTATTTGTTAAAATCTTAGGGAGAAACTTTTTTGTGGCCCTTCTATCAGGGCTTCTTTGACGATGAGCTCGTGAGGTTCGGCCTACTTTAGGTTCGGGAGTTGGAGCCATGTCAAGCTTCACTCAACTTTTCTTCCTTAATGAGGCCCGTTCAGCTTCACCGATTCATCCTACCAAGGCTTCATCACTCTTGGTCTTGAAGACCTCTTCAGCTTCGGGCGTAACTTCAGACCCGAGGCTTAGCAGTATCGGCAAAGTTTCTGGGGTACTTTCTTCTCAAGAAGAATACAAATCATCTTATGAAGTTAGTTCTTGAGTGCGCCATTGCAACTGAATTAGTTCAAATTTTGGACCTCCAATGCCAGAGCAGCATTAAACCAAGTGATACAAGTTTGAATGGATTCTCTCTCCTTCTGCTTAATGTTCATCAGAAAATTCGAACCTCGGTGCGAACATCGGCTGCTGACGAAATGAGCTGCGAACTGATGATTCATCTGATCAAGGAAAAAGATGATATCCGATTTAAGAGCCAAGTACCAATTCCTGACTGTCCCTTAAGGGTGGACGAAAAAGTCCGGCATAAATAGCGTCTGACGTATACGTGGAGCAACATCATTGTCCGGAGGCCTCTAGAGTGATTAACCCCCGAATTGGAGGTTCTATCATACTCTGCGAATGTCGGAAGCTTGAATTCAGCGAGATTGGCTCCTGCATGATTCTTTGGGAGAAGGAAGGAGTCAGTGACGGTATAGTCATTATTCGTATGAGAGGAGATAATAGAAGCTCTTTCAATTCGTCGGCTCATTTTAGGAGCCTTTGATTCCAAGAGATTTTCACGGATTGTTGACCCAGGATTTTCTGGTGGACATGGGCGCAAAGTTTTCCTTGGGTCGAGTCATTGGTATGAGATGGTCTTCTATTCCTCTGCTTCCTCTTTTCGGGAGGACCAAAGATCGGGGTAGCTGAGGTTGGCCATTTTCGATCAGACCATGGGGCTCTAGAAGCCTGCTTCGACCAAACTGGTACCAAGGCCCCGATGTTATGGCCTGCTCGCCTTGTGAGACCACGAACCGTTGATCAACAGATTCAACTGCTCCGCATCCACCATGGCTGGAGGTGAGCTCGAGTTACCAAAGCTGGAATGGATGTATCTGGATGCGGAATCTGGCTACAGAGGCTATTGATTGTCGGGATCAGAATCTTTTCTGGAAGGTTATTTTTTTTGGAAAGAACTATAGTAGAGAAGAAGAGAAGATCGCTGCCTGATTACTTCTTTAAGATCAAAAAAACCTCAGGGAATAGAGGCCTCCTTTCTTAGTGTCCAATTTTGTTGGTGCAAGGAATTTAGTTTTCTGCTGGAGTCGAGGAGAACAGCTCTGTCGTCGATGACCATACAAATAATAAGTCTGTTCGGAGTGGTGGTGGGTGACTCCGATAGGATTCTTACGACGTCTAAGTTAGCTCTTCTGAGCCAACAGAAATGGAGTGCTTAGAGAGGAGTTCGCAGAGTTTCAGAAAGAAAAGGAAAAAGCCTTTTAAAAACGGTATCTAGGAGGGTTCCTTTTATAGGTGAGCTTTGTTGTACACTGTTGTTTCGATAAATGGACTGCTCGTAACCATTTAAAATGCCCATCGTAATCATCCTTGTAAATATCTATTATAATCGTCCTGATAAATGTCAACATGATTGCTGATAAATGTATAATTCTTAATTATCATATAAATGGATACTGTAACCATTCGTAGTAGGATCATCACCTATAGGTAATCCATATGAAGGAACAGTCTGAAAGGAGTTTGACTTCCATAAAAAATCGACTGAAAGATCTAGAAGGAGTTCGGCTTCCGTAGAAGTCCGACTGCTGGAGGAGTCCGGAAGGAGTTTGTCCCCTGACTACTGGAGGAGTCCGAAAAGTTTTGGCTCCTAGAAGCTCGACTGGAGGAGGAGTCTAGAAGGTGTTTGGCTCCCGTAGGAGTCCGACTATTGGAGGAGTTCGGAAGGAGTTCAGCTCTCGTAGAAGCTCGACTGGAGGAGTTCGACTTCCATAAAAGTTCAGCTGGAGCTTGGCCGTTGTGGAGTTCGATTGGGTTCGGAGTCCAGCTAGAGAAGTTCGGTCACTGGACGAGTTCAATCGCTGGAGGAGATCGGATGGGGTTCGACCACTGGAGAGAGAATTTTCGGATCGAATTCTTCTATGATTACCAGCTGCATTTAGGCTAAGCCACTCAGCGGGGATCGAGCATTTTATCCCCAACAAGTATTGTATGTATGTATGTATGTATGTAATATTATACTTATTATATATATATATATATTATATAATTTATGTATGTATGTATTATGTATGTATGTATCTATATATATATATGTATATGTATGTATATATTTTATATGATATATATATATGTATATATATGTATGTAATAAATATATATAGTATATATATATTATAATATATATATATATATATATATATATATATATATATGTATGTATGTATGTATGTATGTATTGTAGTGTGCTGTCTATATATATATATTATATAATTATTATATTATATCTATGTATGTATGTATGTATGTACGGTATTGTAGTATGTATGTATGTTATATATATATATATATATTATTATATAAATTATATATATGTATAATATATTATTAAATATATATTATATATATGTATATATATATGTATAGAAAATATATATATGCTATGTATTACACACACACACACACACACACACACACACACACACACACTATATATTATATACATAAATATATATATACATATAATATATATATACATATATATATACATACATTATATTATAATATATATATAATATATATATATATATATATATTATAACATATATATATACACATTTTATATATACATATATATATATATTATACATCATATATATGCATATATATGTATATATATAGTATGTATATTATATGTATAATATATAATGATATGTATATGTATATATATATATTGTGTATATGTATATGTTATATATATATATGTATATGTAATGTATATATATATATATACTGTTTATGTTATGTATATATATATATATATGGTATATGTATATGACGATGTATATATATTATATGTATATGTATATGTGTGTATGTATATGTATTATATATATATATATTATTATAATATATATGTCATGTATGTATGTATGTATGTTATGTATGGATGTATTTTGTATATATGTTGTATGTATGTATGTATGTATATATATATGTATATTAATATATATATAATAATATATATATATATATATTATTATATATATATTATTATATATATATATATATATATATATTATATATGTATGTATTATATGTATATATGTATGTAATGTATGTATGTATGTATCTGTATGTATATGTGTTGTGTTGGTGTGTTGCTATATAATATAGTATAGATATATTCTATGTATGTATGCATGTATGTATGTAGTATGTATCTATATATTATATATAATATCATACATTTACATAATATATATCATATATATATATATATATATATATATATATATATAGTATATGTATTATATTTATATATATATATATTATATATCATATATTATACATATACATATAACATATGCATATATATATATAGTATATGTATGTATGATATATGTATATATGTATACTATTGTATATATATATATATGTATATATATATATATTGTTATTTTTTAAATAATATATATATACTGATATATATATGCATAGATATATATATATGTATGTATTATATAACATACAACATACATACATACATACATTACATATATATATACACACAATATATATATACATAATATATTATAATTATATATTACATATATATATATACACAAATAGATATTATATACATATATATAATATATACAGTACTACATACATTATTATATGTATATATGTATATGTATATGTATATGGTATCTGTATATGTATATGTATATATGATATTAAATATATATTTATATGTATATGTATGTTATGTATGTTAATATATATATATATATGTAATGTATGTATGTATGATATGTATTTATATATATTAAATGATATGTATTATATATGTATATTATATGTATTTATATATATGTATATGTTATGTTATATATTATATATATGTATTATGTATAGTATAATATATATATATTTATTATGTATTATATATATATATTATGTATTATGTATATGTTAATTAATATATATATGTATATGTATATGATATGTATACATATATCTATATGTATATGTATATGTATATGTGATATATACATATGTATTATGTATAATATATAATATTATATATATGTATGTATGTATGTTTGTATGTATGTATGTATTATAGTATGTAATGTATGTTATATGTGTGTGTGTTGTGTGTTGTATGTTATATATTGTTAATATATATGTAGTATTATGTATGTATGTAATATATATGTATGTATATATTCATATGTATGTATGTATGTATTGTTATGTATATATGTGTGTAATTGTGTAATATATATTAAATACCATATATAACATATTATATATATTCTATTATATAATATATTGGATTTATGTATGTATTTATGTATGTATTAATGTATGTATGTAATATTATATATATTTTATATATATTATCTATATATATATATATGTACTTATGTTATGTATGTATTATGTATGTATGTTGTACGTAGTATATATATATATATATATATAGTATATATATTATATTAATATATATATTATATAATATATATATATATATTATATGTATGTATGTATGTAGTATGTATGTATTGTATGTATGTGTGTGTGTGTGTGTGTTGTGTACACACACCGCATACATAATACTAAATTAATGTGTGTGTGTATATAGACACACACACACACACACACAGACATACATACTACATACATACTACATATATATATATATGTCTATAGATATATATATACATTACATACTACATACTTACAACATACATTATCATACATTTACATCACCTTTACATATAACAATATATATATATATAATAGTTACTTACACACAACCAACACATACATACATTTATATATTATATATGTATATAGATAATATATACATACATACAACACGATACATACATACATACATACATACCATACATACATACATATATATATATATATAATATATATATATATATTATTATATATATATATTATATATTTATATATATCTATATATATATATATATAGATACCATACCAACTACATTAATAAAATTACATACATACATACATATATATATTATATGTGTGTGTGTGTGTGTGTTGTGTTTTATGCTATATATTATATATATATATAGATACATATACTACAATACATACATCATAATACATACATATATTATATATATATATATATATATATATATATTATTATATATATAATATATATATTATACATACTATACATACATAATACAACATACATACAGTATATTTACATTACGTAATACAATATATATATATACATATATATACATATTATATATATAATATACATATATATATATACATATTTATATATTAACATACATACATACATACATTACATACATGTATTATATGTATATGTATATTATTATAGTATATGTATATGTATTTATAATATTATATTGTTATGTTAGATTATAAATTATATATGTATATTGTATTAGTATTATATATTATAGATGTATATGTATATATATATTATGAATGTATATGTGATGTATCTATATAATGTATTGTATATGTAAT
>QRFJ01001015.1:167128-309628 GCA_006176705.1 Cocos nucifera | reverse complement strand
CGCTGGGAGCGTGGAGCGCCGCGTCCGCGTCGTCTTCAGGCTCTGGTGATCGCCGTGACATAACGATGGAGGGGTTAGACACCAGAGGCAGCAGCAGGGGCGCTGGTCGTACTCATCTCCAAGGTTCTTCCCGATGTCCTGCCGAGCCGAGACCCTTTTCCTATCAGCAGGGTAGGTCGCCGTTTCATAAGCTTACATCATGATCTCCTACAATTTCACCAAATTAAAAGAACTTGATGGCTGTGGCAGGAGATGGTGATTGGAATCTTGCCTCGAGAATGATAAAAATCCTGAGTTATAATGTCTGGTTTCGTGAAGATGTGCGAGTGCATGACAGGATGCGAGCAATTGGCCGCCTTGTACAGGAGCATTGCCCGGATCTTATTTTCTTTCAGGCATGACACGTCTTGCCATCAAAAATTTTATTCTCGAAACGCTTACTGTGGATTGAAGTCATTATAAGTTCCATCTTGCAGGAGGTCACACCTAATATCTATGGTATCTTTCAAAGATCTGATTGGTGGAAAGATTATAACTGTTCGGTTCCGCCCGAGAGGGCGACTAGAAAATATTTCTGCATGCTGGTATTATCCTAATCAGCTCTTAATTCTCATTTCCGTTAAGTTGGCTTACCATCAAAGACTTGTTCCTTTCATTAAATTTTTTTTATAAAAAAATTATATTATATATTTATAGGAAAATAAAGTGTATTTGTTTGTTGGGCTGCTCTTGAGTTGAAACAGCAATCTATGTATATGTACTTCTCTTCCTTATTATCAACTTGATGAGTGCTGGAACTGTGTTTCCTGATTTTTGATTCCACTTGGTGTCTCTCTCGTGTTGCAACAGAAATATTAGAGGATGGGTTTTATGCGTATGTATGCATGCATGAAGTAACATTATTTCGTTCTGCTTGCTATGGACTCAAAAAGTGGAGACCGCCTTCCTCGTCTCACATTTGGTACCAATTGGTTTTAATAGAGAATAACTTGCTGTTGGGGATAAACCCCGCTCCCGCCGAAATCCAGCATGATGCTTAGCCCAACGCAACTGGTGATCATGAAAGAGCTTCAACGGCCAAATCTTAGCCGAACTCCTTCAGCCATTCGAACTTTCCAACGGTTGAGTCTTAGCCGAATCCCTTCAGTCGGCCGAACTTCTCAGCGATCGAGTTCTAGTCAAACTCCTACGGGAGCCAAACTCTCTTTGCACTCCTTCAGTCGGACGTCTATGGGAGCCGAACTTCCTCCGCACTCCTTCAGTCGGGTGTCTATAGAAGCCGAACTCCTTCCGAGCTTCTCCTCTAATCGGACACCTACGGGAGCCGAACTCCTTTCGGATAGCTCTTGCAGTCAGACTCCTACGAGAGCCGAACTCCCTCTAACTCCTCCAGTCAGACGTCTATGGGAGTCGAACTCCTTCCGAGCTTCTCCTCCAGTCGGACGTCTACGGGAGTTGAACTTCTCCGGACTTCTTCCTTAGTCGAATTTCTCTAGCGGATTACTCCTGGATAATTCCTTCCAGACGTATTTCCTTCAGAAATTCGAATTCCTCTAGAATTGATATATGCCGAAGTCCACCAACCAATGCCTGCTTTCTCAGAGCTACGACTATTAAATCTTGACGAAAGATCGCCATCAGTCTACCACAGGCGACGCTACCGGACGGTATGACTGTCACCATCAGCCTGACGACATCTTTCCCTCTGTACCGAACTCTACCAGGCCTCGAGCAGTCCGCTGCCAGACAGCTACAGCTATCACCATCAATCAAACTTCGTCTATAAAAAAGGATTCTTCAGATACATTTTCTCTAGGCTCTAAGCTCTCTTCTCCTTTTCGAAATTCTGCCAAGTTCTCGTCGGAGCACTCCATTTCTGTTGGCCAGAAGAGCTGACTTGATCGTCAAAGGGTTCCGTCGGAGCCACCACCACCGACTCTGAATGGGACTTTGTTTTGCAGGTCACTGGCGGTGACCTCATCCGCCTTCACTCCAACTCGTTCCGACATCGATCAGATTCTGCACCAACAGAATTGACGCTAGAAGAAAGGCCTCTGTCTTTGAGGTATCCTTATTCTTAAAGGAGTGCTCAGTCGATCCTGCCGACTTTCTTCTCTCAGATTTGAGTCGAATCCATCCACTTCTGCTCCATCACCGGCACTTCAACCTCCACCTCCATCAACAGCCATAGTGGACCTAGAGCAGTTCAACCTACTGATGCAGCGGGTTCAGGGCCTCATCGAGATGGTGCAGGCCATGCGGCAGCCCTCGGCGGTGACTCCACCAAGAAATCCGCCATCAAAATGTCGAGAATCGGTCCCAAGGAAGAGCATTTGGCCTAGCATACCCGTCGCCCTTAGGAAGGAGAAACAAAGAGCACGAAGTTCTCCCCCAGGAGGCTTCGTAGGAGGGCGGAATGAAGTTCAGCCGCGCTCACGGGCTCCCTCCGAGTGCAAGCGAGGCCGAACTCCCTCTCGAGCTCGTCGTCAGGGAAGTCCTGACAAAAGGGCACAAAATTCTCCCCCAGGAGGCTTCGCAAGAGGGCGGAAGAAAGTTCGGTCGTGCTTACGGACTCCCTCCCGAGCGCAAGCGAGGCCGGACTCCCCTTCGAGCTTGTCGTCAAGAAAGTTTCGATAAAAGGGCACGAAGTTCTCCCTCAGGAGGTTTCACGGGAGGGCTGGATGAAGCTTGGCCACGCTCACGAGCTCCCCCCGAGTGCAAGCGAGGTTGAACTCCTCGAGCTCGTCATCAAAGAAGCCCCGACAAAAGGACATGAAGTTCTCCTTCAGGAAGTTTCACAGAAAGGCCGAATGAAGCTCGGCCACGCTCACGGACCCTCCCCCGAGCGCAAGCGAGCTCGAGCTCCTTCTCAAGCTCATCATCAAGGAAGTCCTAACAGAAGGGTGCGAAGAAGTCCTCCCTCCAGAAGGTTTCTCAACTATGCCCCCCTCAATGTTCCACGTACGCCAGTCTGAAGCAAGCCAATGGCGCTACCGCAGCTAGAACCATTAATAAGGAAGGAACAACAAGGAGATCGACCGCCTCCCGGCATCATCGATGCTATCTCTGGGGGTTTGATGCTTCGACGGGCTGTCATCTTCCAGGGTTAAAGCCAAGAGAAGCTTGCTCGAAATTAAGAAGGCCAGCACAAAATAGAGGAAGTCGTCAGGTCCGGGACTTACCGTCTGAAAAGCTCGAAGGAACAACGCTCCCACGACCTTGAGCTCGGAGAATTCGAGAATGTACCGTCGAAAAGAAGCAAATAATAGTGGCCATGTTAGAAATAGGAGGAGAACCTCGTCCTAACATGAGCAAGTCGAAGGCCTTGTTCATTTTAGATGAGATGGAGGGGAGAGATCCTGACAACAGTCCTTATGTGCCCCCACAGTCCATTAGGAATAGAAGGAGAACCTTGTCCTAATGCGAGCAAAGTTGAAGGCCTCGTTCATTTTAGACGAGATGGAGGGAGAGGCCCTGACAATGGCCCTTATGTGCCCCCACAGCCCGTTAGGAACAGGAGGAGAATCTCGTCCTAACGTGAGCAAGTCGAAGGCCTCGTTCATTTTAAACGAGATGGGGGGAGAGGCCTTGACAACGGCCCTTATGTGCCCCCATAGTCCATTAGGAACAGGAGGAGAACCTCATCCTAACATGAGCAAAGTCGAAAGGCCTCGTTCATTCTAGATGGGGCGAGAGGAAAGGCTCCGACAATGGCTCCATTATGCCCGACAACTACAGGAGATGAGATCTTCTTTAACCTCGGCTGCTGGAGATAAGATTTCCTCCGAGCTCCATCTTTGACCTCGACTGCCGGAGATAAGATCTTTCTCTGAGCTCCATCTTTGATCTCGGTCGCTGGAGATGAGATCTCCCACGAGCTTCAGAGTCTACGTCGGCAGGAGATGAGATCTCCTTCAACCTCGGCTACTGGAGATAAAGATCTCCTTTCGAGCTCCACGTTCGACCTCGGCCTCTGAAGATAAGATCTCTCCCAAACTTCTACGTCAATAGGAGACAAGATCTCCTTCAACCTCGACCATTGGAGATAAGATCTTTTCCGAGCTTCAGAGTCTATGTCGGCAGGAGATGAGATCTCCTTCAACCTCGGCTGCTGGAGATAAGATCTCTTTCGAGCTTTCACGTTCGATCTCGATCGCTGGAGATAAGATCTTTCCCAACTTCTACATTAACAGAAGATGAGATCTCCTTCAACCTCGACTGCTGGAGATAAGATCTCTCCCGAGCTCCACGTTCGACCTCGACTGCTGGAGATAAGATCTTCCCCAAGCTCTATCTTTGACCTCGACTATCCGAGATAAGATCTCCCCCGAGCTCCACCTTCAACCTCAGCCGCTGGAGATAAGATCTTTCTCGAGTTTTGTACGTCAACAAGAGATAAGATCTCCTTCAATCTCGGCCGCTGGAGATAAGATCTCCTCCGAGCTCTAGAGTCTACGTCGGTAGGAGATGAGATCTTCTTCAATCTCAGCTGCTGGAGATAAGATCTCCCTCGAGCTCCACGTTCGACCTCGACCGTTGGAGATAAGATCTCCCTCAAGCTTCTACGTCAATAGGAGATAAGATCTCCTTCAACCTCGACTACTGGAGATAAGATATCTTCCGAGCTCCACGTTCGACCTCAGTCGCTGGAGATAAGATCTCCGAGCTTCTACGTCAACAGAAAACAAGATCTCCTTCAACCTTGGCCGCTGGAGATAAGATCTTCTCCGAGCTTCGCGTTCGACCTGCCGCTGGAGATAAGATCTCCCCCGAGCTCCATCTTTGATTCGGTTGTCAGAGATAAGATCTCCCCCAAGCTTCACCTTCAATCTCGGCCATTGGAGATAAGATCTCCTCCAAGCTTCTACGTCAATAGAAGATAAGATCTCCTTCAAACCTCAACCGCTGGAGATAAGATCTCCCCCAAACTCCACGTTCGACCTCGATCGCTGGAGATAAGATCTCCTCCGAGCTCCACCTTTGATCTCGACTGCTGGAGATTAGATCTCTTCCGAGCTTCAGAGTCTACGTCGGCAGGAGATGAGATCTCCTTCAATCTCGACTGCTGGAGATAAGATCTCCCTCAAGCTCCATCTTCAATCTCGGCTGCTGGAGATAAGATCTCTTTCGAGCTTCAAAGCCTTCGTCAATAGAGATAAGATCTCCTTCAACCTCGGCTCCCAGAGATAAGATCTCCTCCAAGCGTCCGAGCCAACTTCGGCTAGAGATAAGATCTCTTTCGAGCGATCGAGTCAACCTCGGCTAGAGATAAGATTTTCTTCAATCTCGGCTAGAGATAAGATCTCTTCCGAGCGTTCGAGCTTCAACCTCGGCTAGAAATAAGATCTCCTTCAATCTCGGCTAGAGATAAGATCTCTTATGAGCGTTCGAGCTTCAACCTCGGCTAGGATAAGATCTCTTCCAAGCGCCGAGCTTCTACATCGACAGAAGATAAGAATCTTCTTCAACCTTGGCTGCTAGAGATAAGATCTCTCCCAAGCTTTTACATCAACTGGAGATAAGATTTTCTTCAACCTCGGCTAGAGATAAGATCTCTCCCGAGCGCCCGAGCTTCTACGTCAACAGAAGATAAGATCTCCTTCAACCTCGGCTACTGGAGATAAGATCTCCTCCGAGCTCAACCTTCAATCTTAGCTGCTGGAGATAAGATCTCCTCCGAACTTCTACGTCAGCAGAAGATAAGATCTCCTTCAACCTCGACTGCTGGAGATAAGATCTCCTCCGAGTTCAATCTTCAACCTCAGCAAGAGATAAGATCTCTCCCGAGCGCTCGAGCTTCAACCTCGGTTAGAGATAAGATCTCTTCCGAGCGTCCGAGCTTCTACGTCAATAGGATATAAGATCTCCTTCAACTTGGTCGTCGGAGATAAGATCTCCCTCAAGCTCCATCTTCAACCTTGGCTAGAGATAAGATCTCTCCCGAGCTTCAGAGTCTACATCAATAGGAGATAAGATCTTCCTCAACCTCGGCTAGAGACGAGATCTCCTCCGATCCTCGATTTCAACTGCCACCTCGGCTGGAGATAGAATCTCCCCCGAGCTTCAATGTCTTCGTCAACAAGAGATGAGATTTCCTTCAACCTCGACTGGAGATAAGGTCTTCCACAAGCTTCAACCGCAATGTCAACAAAAGATAAGGTCTCCCTGGACCTCGGCTGGAGGTGGGATCCCGCCGAGCCTCAACTTCAACGTCAACCTTGGTTGGAGATAAGATCTCCCCCGAGCTTCAACCTGAATCCTGAAGAGGACTTTGGCAGTCGCCTTTTCTGTACTTCAAGTTTCGAACTCGGAAGTGGGGGGACTATTATTGGGGATAAATCCTGCTCCTATCAAAATCCAGCTTGATGCTTAGCCCAACGCAACCGGTGATCATGGAAAAGCTTCAGAGGCCAAACCTTAGCCGAACTCTCCAGCGATCGAGTATTAGCCGAATCCCTTCAGCCGGCCGAACTTCTCAGCGGTCGAGCTCCAGTCAGACTCCTACGGGAGCCGAACTCCCTCCGCACTCCTTCAGTCGGACGTCTACGGGAGCCGAACTTCCTCCGCACTCCTTCAGTCGGACGTCTACAGAAGCCGAACTCTTTCCGGATTGCTCCTGCAGTCGGATTCCTACGAGAGCCGAACTTCCTCCGCACTCCTCCAGTCAGACACCTATGGAAGTCAAACTCCTTTCGAGCTTCTCCTCCAGTCAGACGCCTACAGGAGCCGAACTTCTTTCGAACTTCTCTCTTAGTCGGATTCTTCCAACGGATTACTCTCGGATAATTCCCTCCAGACGTATTCCCTTCAGAAGTCCGAACTCCTCTGAAATTGATATATATCGAAGTCCACCAACCAACGCCTGCTTTCTCAGAGCTACGGCCATTAAATCTCGACGAATGATCGCCATCAGTCTGCCACAGGCGACGCTATCGGACGGTATGGCTGTCACCATCAGCCTGACGATACCTTTCCCTTGGTACCGAACTCTACCAGACCTCGAGCGGTCCACTGCCAGACAGCTGCAGCTGTCACTATCAATCAAGCTCTACCTATAAAAAAGGATCCTTCATATACGTTTTCTCTAACCTCTAAGCTCTCTTCTTCTTTCCAAAATTCTGCCGAGTTTTCATCGGAGCATTCCATTTCTATTGGCCAAAAGAGTTGGTTTGATCGTCGGAGGGTCCCGTCGGAGCCACCACCACCGACTCCGGATGGGACTTTGTTTTGCAGATCGCCGCCGACGACCTCATTTGCCTCCGCTCCAGCTCGTCCCGACGTTGACCAGATTCTGCACCAATACTTCTAATCTAACATTTTGCTTCCCTTTCTTTTTCCCTGGAACATCTATGAATGTCAGGATGGTTCTCGTATTTGTTCAACAAATTTGCACATCTTCCCTGTAATTGATGGTCATGGCAAATTTATCTTTTTTGGGTCTTTGGGAATTAAAATTTAACAGACTCTAGGAAAATAATCATTTGACCATTGTAAGGTTAATAGTCATAACTGCGGTACGATCTCATAAATTATTTATCTAGTATAAGATTTTAATGGTTGTAGCAAGCTATTCCATACCAATGGCTTATATATATACTCCATGATCTACATAAGTGCTCTTGGCACACGGTTATGGATAATTCCCTATTATTGTTATTGTTATTATTTTTTGCTTTCTGCTGCTTTGACACTGAGAATAATGCTTAGTAGTTACCTGTTTGCAGTTGAGTAAGTTACCAGTAAAAGGATTTCTATGCGTGCCATTTGAGAACTCGACAATGGGAAGAGAACTCTGTTTAGCTGATGTCGATGTGGGGATGGGCAAGAACCTGGTTGCTGTCACCACCCACCTTGAGAGCCCCACTCCTCAGGGAATGAACAGTGAAGAACGTGTGGCTCAGGCTAAAAGGGCTCTCCACCGTCTTAACCGTTGCACAAATGTTGTTTTTGGTGGTGATATGAACTGGGATGAGGTCTCAGATGGGCCTTTTCCTCTTGATGGGTGGGCTGATGCTTGGACAGCGCTTAGACCTGGAGAAAATGGATGGACTTATGATACCAAGACCAACCAAATGCTGATAGGTAACTTTCTTCAGTTGCAGAAGAGATTGGACCGGTTCATATGCAAATTAGCAGATTTCAAATTGATCGATATAAATATGATCGGAATGGAGGCGATACCGGGGCTTTCATACCGCAATAAGAGGATGGAGCTCCCTGTTTTTCCCAGTGATCATTTTGGGTTACTTTTAACTATATGCCTGATGCAATAATGGTTGAAAGAATAATGATGAGCTTCAGAGGATTTGAAGACTCTTCAATATAAAGCAGTGTGTATGGTGGATGTCCTTATATATGTGGCTTGTGTTAATATTTGAGATGGAATGAGTGCATAGTATCTTGTTTTGGGTGAGTAGAATGGAACCAGAGTAACATGAGGCTTGGAGCTCATTGTATGAAGTGCCAATATCTTGTCTTGTTACTATTCTATAACCGTTAATGACTTTTGTAATGGTGGTGTGCTTTCTCTTGTTCACAGCTTAACTACTTGTTCCTATCTTCAGAAGTTCAGTAGTTGTGAGTTGTTACCACTAGCATTGAGATGCAATGTAGTCTTGTTAATGCAAGTTATTTACAAAGTTTTGTCATATAAATTGATAAATGCCTTTTGTTTTGGAAACAGCTGGAAATCTTTTAAGATTGTCACCAATCATGCTGGCAAATTCTATAAAAGCTGTGATGTTTGCTGAAAAAAGAGGAAGAGAGGCTAAGCAACAAATTTCTTTCTGCAATTTGGTTGTGAAAGAAATTTCAGAAAGGAGTTTATCGATCAAATATTTTGTTTCAGAAAATTATGAAATAATTCGACAGAAAACATGAGAGATTTTACTTCACTGCAGTTTTCAGACTTTATGAAGCCTCAATGTCTTCATAGTTTCACAAAAGCCACCACGTTGCTGCCATGCCCACCATTGTTGCCAGAACTGCCTCAATCAGCACTATAAGAGATTGACGGTGGTAACTGCTGAGACCATCGTCGGTTGATGTAGGGAGATCAGAAATGCATGATTTACTAACCTATGGTAGCAAGGAAAGTCCACTTTATCTTTATTTTGCCAAAGATTAGTTTTTTCTTTAAATTTTTTTTACCTCGATGATCCTTTTTTTGGAATTCACCATTATATCAGTACAAACCTGACTATGTTTGCAGTAATTAACAAATGAAGTGACTTTGCTAAATTTTTGCATCCATTCGACCGTAGGGCCTGATAGTCCTGCAAAGTATAAGATGAACTGTTTTTGCAACAAATCAAAGTGAGAAACGCATAAAACAAATAAAACCTTTCCAGCAAAATACCAAGAACTTAAAACATGTCGGATATTTGTCCTACCTTCGTATTGATGAATCTTCAAGGCAAGCACAACCCGGAGGAGACTGGGCTTCAGCCTGATCTTTTGGTCCACAAGCCGGACTGTTCCTGATTACCAGTTCCGGCTGCTATTTTGGTAGAAATTTGAGAGCCTGGCCTAAATTATACTAGAGAAATACTTTGTGCACACACAGCAATAAAATTGATGTAGAGTGCACTGTGCCATGTAGGCCCTGATTTCCAACGTCAATTAAATATCTGTAGTTTGAACTTTTGAATGACAAAAATACTCTTCTATTTTAAAAATGATTATGACATCCTATTAAAATTTTCAATGATGAAAATGCCGTTTCCCTTATGACTTCCTATTTTTAAAAAGTTATAACAGATCATGGGATGTCGGACGGGATGTCATAATTTTTTTAGAATAGAGAGAAACTTTCGTTATTCAAAATTTCTAATAAAAAAATGAAACTGGCGTATTTAATTTGCGTTAGAAAGCGTGGCTATATGGTCCAATGGGAAATGTTATTGCACCGCATGTGGGGCACAAAGAATTACTCTACCAAGTCGGGATGAGGCCTATTGGGCCTACTAGGCCGAAACAAAAGTTTAACCCCATGATTAGTCGGGCCTAGGCCGGCCCAAGCCTGTTAACATCCACTAAGCCCTGGAATGAGCTCTATTGTGTGTGCAAAATTTCTCTGTAGTTTGAACAAATTGATGCCGAGTTCCACCAATTCCCATCATCATCATCATGATCTTTTTCAAGTTTCATTCTTAGATCTCTTTCTTACTCGCGCTTTCCCTCAAAATGGTTGCTTCTATTGTATTATCACTTTAAAACCCTAATCTCTATCTCTTATATCTTTCATTTCATAACGCCGAATTGATTTCGAGTTGTTTCCCTAGAAGGAATTGATAGAAATACTTAGAGAAGAAAAATATGTAAACCCGGGCATCGATCTTGCTTCTCAGGTTCTCATGGGTATTTTTTAGATTTTAATTGTTTGGTTCTTGTTTATTCCTTCGTCCATATAATTTTGCTAGTCTTGAGCCCTGATTCATACAGTCAAATGGTTGCGTTGATCACCTGTTGTTTCCGATCTTTATAATTATATGAACCGACTAAACATGATTTTTCCTTCCTTGCAGGAGAAATTACTTTTCTAATGTGATCGTTAATACGTTGCAGATAGAATTACTGTAGAAAATTGAAGATAAACTTCACATTCAGCTCTATTTTGACCAGCAAATGGAGGGATTCTTAGGGTTCTCAACTGCCCCTGTATGTTTATGTGAATTTTAATGCTTTTGTCCTTGAATATATTTTGTTTTAAGTTGATGAAATAACTGTGCTAACAATAAACCTTTAGAGCTGTGATTTGTAATGCCAGTTGTACTAAATATCCTTGCCTTGTAAAGAGAAATATGAAGTCTATTTCATATCATGCAGTCATCTTCCACCTTTAAGGACGGGTGCATCCAAGTTCTGCGTTTCATACTGGTTGTAAACTTGTACTGGCCCTTGGCCCTTGCAGGCATGAATTCAGTCCATGCGTAGTACATCAGATGGTCCGATGGTGGCCCTGCATTGCATTTTGATTTGCAATATCACAATCCATTATGCCTTCTCTTTAAACCCTGGTCGTTGTAGAGATTCTTCCATGGTTTATAAAAATGCGAATGGTTTGAAAACTAGGGACTGACTTGGTATTGTTTAACGAGCTTGGTCAGGTCCTACTTTATTTGAAGATGTACATGGCATGTGTCATGCGAGCGAGGCCATTGGTAAGAATGCAATTAGAAGAAAAAACAATCCTATCGATCTGTTTGCTATAAGATCTATAACTTTGAATCCATTTTGCTGGTTTTTATCTTACTGCCTCCAAGTTTTCACATGTTGATATTGCCCGAAAAAAATCCGATGCATTCTATCTTCGGTAGATCTCTTTTTTGCTTTCTTAGGATTCCGATCCGTCCACTGCAATGATTCTCTTAGTCATCCAAACTCACAATTTTATGAAATTTTGGATCCAGCCTTCTAAACATTAAGATTATGGTACTCCATGTGTCACGGTGAAATAGCTATTGTTCCTTAGTTGCAGATTCAATGCTGTTCACCCTGTCAAAGTTTGGTTTGAAAAAAAGAAAAATTCGGCATGCAGGACTGAAGCGAGGATAAAAAAAAAAATTAGACATCATGCTCTCTGATCCCGCGAGAGCGAGAGCCAATCATCGTAGATGGTGTTCGCGGAGCTACACCTGTAGAAAGTATTTCCCTTGAAAAAATCAGTTCAGCAAATGGTTGGCCCAAGGTTTCATGTTTTGTCTATGCAGGTTGCTATACATTTTTTTTTATTTCAAAGTAATGATAGAGACAACACCCTTCATGGTCATTGGAAACATATTCAATTCCATTTCCTCAAAATGAGGCAACTAGCAGGAAACAGTCACGCACGTGCACATAAACACACTTTCTAACCAGTTTCCGAGTGATTTCCTGCCTGGCTTCCTATTCTTTTCCCACAAAAACTAAATGATAGGTAAAAATAAATACAAAAAAATAAAAAAAATCAAAAGAGTAAATAGTATTACACAAATGAATAACGAGGAAGAGGTACATAAAATCCTGAGCTTATGAGACGAATGAACAAATTTTTGGACTCTTCTGGCGAATTTGTCAGGCTCCATTTCTTCTTTGTTGCCTACCATCATGTCCAGAAGTTGGAGGTTGAGAAGCTAACCACCACCATGACCATGTAAAGAATGCCGAGGCCTTGATCCCACCTTTTTCTTGGTCTGAATCTGGTGAATCCCTCAGCCTTACTGGCCTGAGTTGCATTAGCTCCAGCCCTGGTGATGTTACTCTCCTGCTTGCTGCCCAAAACAACAAATAAAAGGGTCCACCATATATAATTTAGATTTTTGCTGAAGCAACTGCAAAACTTCATGCGAATGGATAAATTTTAACTCCACAATGCATATTAAACAAGTTCCCCATCAAACATGAAAATATTCTTAAGGAAAAGCCATGAATTCAAGATTCCATTAGAGTAATGCTAATGGACTCAGACTGGCATATGGTTATATATTGCCTTCGACCTGGCAAGCAATTATGGAGCTGAGGGACAATTATGGAGACTTCAATTACATTATCTTTCTTCTTTCAGACCAAGGGAGTGCACTTAAAGCAGAAAAGAGTGTGAATTAGAATGTAAAATAGGAGAGCACTCAGAGCAGAGTGTTAAACTGTAGAAAAGTAACAAGAAAAATACTTTTTTTTAAAAAATGGATGGAAGGTTCAGAGGGTTCTCACCTTCCAGGAAAGATGCAATCCCCATGACCTGAAACATAACCACATTTTTGTCCCTCAGCAACCAAAATACTAGCACAACCAGAAAAAATAAGAATGATAACAATAATGGTAATGATAATGATGACATAATATAAAAAGTTTGAACAAAAATGACAGCTAAAAGCTGGAGTGAGAAATTATTAGTCCCTGAGCATGCAACTATTGGGTCAACTCATATAATGATACCTTATATGCAAAGTAAAAGACTGTTTAAATGGCAATGCCAATGCCATTTGCAATTGGTTGCGACAATCAGGACCACTCTCAGAATATATGAAAATTGGGCTGTGGGCAATTAAGCTGCTAGATGGATAGATAGTATATTCAAACCGGTGGGTACTAGAAGGAAATTGGGATCATAATTGATCAAGATACCTAAAAACAATCTGCTTTAGTATCAACTCAGCAAAAAATTTTAAAAAAAAAAAGACATCACACGTTCCGGTTGGTGTTTTATCCCTATAGTAAGAATTTGCTGTTATGTTTATTGCAGTTATGAGTCTACAACTTCTCAGTCGTGAGCATGTGGCCACCGCAACAAAGATATCACTGTTAATGTCCATGACTGGGGAACTGTACACAGCTTCTGGCTGCAAACTCAACTTACCTTTCTGATTAAAAGGTCCTTTTCAGCATATTAGTCATCGAAATCTTCTCAATTTGCATATAAACCCTCTAATTCTTTAATGTTGCACATAAAACCCTCATGTTGAAAAGCTTATAATGTTCTCTGGTTCGCCATGAATGGTCACTGCTGATACAAATGATCAATACTAAGAGAGAGTCTTCAACATTGAATGGATATGAAGATGGCTTTGACAGAGAAGAAGCTCTCCTAACAGCACAAAGATCGATATATAGGAGGGGTAACAATACAGTGGTTGATCAGAAATTGAAAGTAGAAATTCTACCAATGATGCACCCCATTGGTACGTCAACTTCAAGGAACAAGTATTCCGGCACACTCATTCTGGCTAGAGCTAGTAAAACGCCAAAGCCCAGCACGTCACATGATCACAAGGACTTGTATGTGATATTAAAGAATTGGATGGTTTATGTGTACATTAAAAATTTGGATTGTTCAGTCACTTCAGTAGCCAACTAATGTAAATTGAAAATATTTCCTGTTTGGTAGCCACAAATGAAACCCAAAAGCATTCTCATTGTGTTCAGAAACAAGCACTTAAATAAATAAATAAAAAAAGCTCACTCTTTTGGAGGTCTATGCGTATAGATTCTAACAAAAAGGCCTGACTAATGATTTCCAAGTTCCAACAGCAGAGGGTAACAAACAATTTACAGCAGGATCCACATTGCTCCCTGTGTCTTCCACATTGCTCCACCAAGAAGGTCATACTTGCCCTCAGTGCCCTCTCCTATGCAAAAGATTCCAATTCCACCAGTCCATCTCCTCCCCACACCCCATCACCACCCGCACTCAGAAACAAAGAGCCCTTTTCTTTACCCACTAATGACAACAACTAGAATCCAATGTCATTCAAGCTAGCGCACTAAAGCATGAAGTTATAATATAGACAATGGACACCTCGACTAAAGAGTCGGCAAAAACACTGGGGTTGGTATATAAGTACAGGAAAGGAGTCGGCACACTTACCGGGGTCGGTGGTGGTGACCATGGCCACCCCTTGGAAGTAGCAGGACCCGACCACCTTCCCCTCCTTCTGGTAGTAGCTATCAAATGCATATGATGCGTGGCTCCACACATTGTTGGGCTCGTAGCAGCTCTCCCCGGGCTGTATCTCCGAGCAATTCGCCCGCCCCGGTCCGCACGCCCAGTCCAGCGCCGCCTGCAGCGCCTTCACGTCCGCCCCCTTCGCCGCCACGCAGTACGTCCTGTTCGTCGTGTCCGTCGCCAAGAAGCCGCCGCTCCCCACCAAATTAAGCAAGTACACCGGTGTCCCGTTCCCATAGAAAAGCCCCCAGTTCCCCTCCGACACCGGCCCCGGCCTCAAATCCTCATTGAACAGCTCGTAAATGTAGACGCTCGATGTGATCTCGGGGTGGAGCGGCGTTCCGGAGCGGTCGAGGATGTGCTTGATGAGATTGGAGTTGTAGGTGTCGGCGTTGTCCTTGGTGGCGAAGGGCTCGTCCTTGCGGGAGCCGTTGGAGGGCCAGCCGGTCTCGGTGATGAGGACGGGGACATCGGTGACGTTGAGGTTTTTCATGGAGAAGTAGGCGGCGTCGATCATGGCGTCGAAGACGTTGGTGTAGTGGAGGAGGGTGTTGGGATCCACCTCCTCGAGCGACGGTGGGAGGGGTTTAAAGAGAGAATTGTCGAGAGGGATCACGCCGCGGCTCTCCATCAAGGCGTAATAGGGGTAGAGGTTGAGCATGAGAGCGGAATCTGTGTCGGAGAGGAATTGGAGGAGGGGGAGGAGGAAGGAGGAGGCCAGGGTCTGGTTGAAGAATGCCTGAGAAGGGGGGAAGGGGTCGAGGATGATGGAGAAAGGGAGAGGGGTGGACAGCTTGATGGGAGGGTCCGCGGAGGTGGAGAGGGCGGAGGAGAGGGAGCGGAGGGCGTGAAGGAGAATGGGAAGGGCAGACGGGAGGGAGGCGGGGACCTCGTCGCCGAGGGCGACGGCGGAGATGAGGGTGGAGGGATGGAAGGGGAGGACGTGGCGGGCGACCCAGGCTACGGCGGTGGCGTTGGAGGAGCCCAGGGCGAGTAGTTGGTTGTTGGGGACGCCGAGGACGACACGGATGCCGGTGCCGGCGAGGGCGGCGAGGAGGGCTGTGTCGGCGTCGTAGAGCCGGACGTGGGTTATCTGCTGGGACTTCAAAAAGGCCACCAGATCCTCCGGCGTAAAAAGGTTGGAAACGTCGGTGCCGATGTTGACACCGACGAACGGCGTCTCCTCGTCTTTTGATTGATTCGCCGCTGCTGCAAAGAAATGATGGAAGAATTGTTTATGAGTATTGCTTGGATGAGGGTTGAGAAGAGGAGGGTTGGGGAGATTTGGAGGGTAGTCTTACCGGCAAATAAGGAAGACAAGGAAAGGGAAAGGAGGAGGAAGTGGAAGATGGACACGATGGGAGTCATTCCCATGGGTCTCTCTTTTTCGAGTAGAGTTGGCGTTTGCTTTTATTATTGTTAGGGGAAGACGGTAGCATTATTATGCAAGGAAAGGTGGGAAAGGGGTGGGTTGAATTCTGGAATGACTTCTCTGTGTGTGTGTGTGTGTGTGTCGATATTTACTGCCTTCCCTTCTCTCTTACGGCTCCCTCTCCCACTCCGTCGTTATCCTGGTGTGTAGAGACATTCAGACCTGTGACTCGTGGGAGCGGGTCTTGTGAGTGAGAGATGAGGCCAGAGGGAATTGAGAGAGTTGAAATTATAGAGAGAGATGGGGATGGGGCTGGGTATTGTCAGGAGGACGCGGACAAGACGAGGACAAAATCTTTGGGGTTTTGTTCAGCTCGAGAAATGTTTGCCCTACATGCTGCGCGTCCTCTCTCGAGTTCTTAAATGGAATCAGATCTAGTGTTTATTGGTGTTTGATGTACTAAAAGGAGTCGTCAGCCGTCTCGATTGGGAAAGAGGCCAAGGACGCCCGAGATCGAAAGTTAGCCCATTCTCGCCGGCTTTCCCGGTGGCTGTGGAGATAAAAAAGATCCAGCTTCGTTCTCGTGCCTACAAAGAAAAAGCAAAAACAAAAAAGTTTTCACGTGATGCTGGTATGGATAGCCGTGGTTATTCAATCACCTTTGCTTTTGCGAAAGACCTATATATTCTACAGAAATTTATAAAAATGTAATTTTAAAAACAGAAATTATGTTTATTAAAAGGAGGTTTAACTCTGCATCTGGGTTTAGAGTCAGTGATGTACAGTCATTTTACAAGCAGTGGAGATAATTTGCAAGAAATTGAACAAGGACGGTAGCTCACAATGTTTTGCATTGTTCAACGCCTACTTCTTGGACGCCTTTACAGAGCTTCCAACCGCCAACCTCGTGTAAGACCACTTATTTATCATGGCCAAATCATATGATTCTTCATAAACATATATTAAAATTTTGCTTTCAATTGGGAAGCTGCAGCACCTCTAGTTTGAAAATATATCTTATTGATACAGAAATCAAATTATCATCGGAAATACTGAAATGAATGCCTGAGATCTTGCCGGTATGACCTGCGAAACAAAATCTTGGCTCGAGGGAATGGCTCTGGTATAGATCCTTCGACGATCAAGTTAGAAATTTGGCCAATAAAAATGAAGTACTTAAGAGTTAGATAAAAAAATAGAAACAAAAAATGTATCTGAAGGATCCATTTATAGATGGAGCTGTAATAAATTGATAGCAATCGCTATAACTGATTGTCATTAGACTGTCTAGGCCATTCTAATTTTATTATGGAGAGTAAGTAGGCGGTCGTAACCACTTGCTAGTGGCCAGTTGTAAAACTAGTTGCGGTGTGGATGGAAAATGCCTACTCCTATTATTGATTTTTGGAGGTCGGAGGCTTTCAAATTTAATGATTGGTTACATGAGCTGAAGTTGTATTATGAAATCTGAGATTGGATAGGCTGAGCTTGAGAGTCAGTTATCTGAATTGGATTTATACTTTAGACCCTAAGGTCGGACAAGCTTAAGGGCTTGACGAGCATCGAGTCTTTTGATCGAAACTGCACTAAGATCTCTTCAATTGGTTTGAGGAAGGTTAGTTGGAGTTGGCCACGTTTGAGGTCGGATCCTGATGGAAATTGCTACTTCAAAGAAAAGCTCGACGGACACTCGAGGTCGGACATCAGTAAGAAGTCATGCCATTTCAAGATAAGCTATCACCAGACTTAGATTAAAAATCGCAATGCATCAAGCTTAGAGATAAGTCTTTTGGTATCAATTAGAGTTCGGAGACTAGTTTGGTCATATCTTGGACTAGACTGCACCAGATATCGGATGGTGCCTTCAGGAGCTTGACAATATTCGGCTTACAAAGACTTTGATAGGAGCCATTTTTTCCCCAACACCTATGCAAGCTATAACATCAAACATGCATCTTGAACGACGAAGTTGATTTTATTTATACTTGTATATATATATATATATATATATATATATATATATATATATATATATATATATATATATATATATATATATATATATGTATGTATGTATGTATGTATGTATGTATGGCTTGACTTAGGGCTTGTTTGGCCAAGCTATAAAAATTAGCTTATTTTAAAATTATTTTTTCTTAAATAAAGTTTTAGAAAAAGTACTGTGAGAGAAAAACAGTTTGTGTTTGGCAAAATCATTTAATAAACACTTTTATCAGTATTTAAGAAGTAGTTTGTATTTGGCAAATCTTTCAGAAAAAATACTTTTGACTATCAAATTACGAAAAAAGACATGTATAGATTTATTTTATAATTAATATTATTTAAATAGATAATAATTTTAAATATTTATTATAATTAATTTTAATTTAATTTTTTTATTTTTATTTAATTAAAATAAAATAAAAATATAATAAAAATATATTTAAATTTTAATCAATATAAATACAATTGAATCAAAGATAATACATATTGGATATTTTACATAATTTTTATACAATAATATACATGTATCAAAATACATCATTCACTAAATAATAGGAGGGTTAGGTGAAAATAAATAGGAATAGTTATGGTAAATAATAATTTTGAGTAAAAATTTTTTTGTCTTAAAAAATTAATTTTCTGCTTCTATTTTTGCTTCCAAGAAGAAGCTCCAATTTTTTGCTTGCTCCCTATAGCAGAAAAACTGCTTTTGCTGCCACTCAAAAGTAGATAATTTTTTAAAATAAGTTTGATAAATATCCTATTTTTTAAAAATAAATATTTTTTTTGAAAAATAAATATTTTTTTCACCTCAAAAGCTTGGCCAAGCAGGCTCTTAGCCATGCTTGAGATAAATCTCTATTCAAATTTGATCAAGTTTAGATTAGATGATAAAAATTCCATATCATTGTTGAGCTGGATAGGATTTACTATATTTCTAAACTGCTTATACATCAAAATCATGCAATTTGAAGATACCTAACTCATGCATCTTTGACTCTTTAATATATAATTAGGAAGTCCTCAAACCATATGATTTTTAGTACGTAAACAGTTTAAAGATAGTAGATCACATTCAATGACTTGAAATATCAATGTGGAATCTTATCATCCAATCTAGATGTAATCAAATTTCTGGATATGAATATTCTTCTTACTGCATAGTATCGTATATGATTAGAGACAACAAATTATATCTCGAGAAAATTTTCCATCGAGCTTTTATGATTCAAATTTCTGGTTCTGATTTATATTTTATTTTTTTTTGAGGATGATGGCTGTTTGCCACATTAGTCACCAGCAAATTTATGCACTGATTTATATTGTTAAAGAAAAAATGGGTTTTAGGAACGAATTTAGCGCTGTATAACAGCTAGTCTGCCACCAACTATGATGTGATTTCACAACCCAACAATTGAAACAGGGGAAATCATGCTTCCAAGCATATCTCAGGCTTTTGGGCAATTGACATAAGCCAAAAAAAAAAAAAAGGGGGAGAAAAAAGAGAGAGATGAAGAAGATGCGGTGATTGACATAAGCCAAAAAAAAAAAAGAGGAGGGGAAAAAAAGGGGAGAACAATAAGGTGGAAGAGGAAGAAGAGGACAAGGTGAGAAAGGAGAAAGAGGAGATTTGCTTCTTCTTCTTCTTCTTCTTCTTGAGGAGAGAGATTTGCAGAGTTTGGAAGTTATTCTGGCTGGAGTTTAATCTATATATTCACTCTTGCTCCTTCCATTCTCGGTATCCTCCAATTTAAAGTATCAGTTCTTAATATACCATATATAATGGCACGCACTAAGCTAGCAAAGACATGGTAAAACACAAGTTTCATGATGTAGATTACTTATATGATTACAAAGAATAATATGAAATTCGTGCTGTTTTATCCTTTACTATTGTTTGTATGATCTGACACATTACCAACAGTTTGTCTTGCAGATCGAACTTCATTAAATGCGAATACTATGTGTCCTTAAAATGGCATAGGATATGTTGAATAACATAAGTCGTGATCAAGTTTAAGTAATCTAAGCATTTCTGCTTTCCTCACAAAAGGATAGTATTTTTCAAGGTTTTGGGAGGCTACAGCCACCCAGCAGTGATTGTTAGGTACGGTTCGCGCAAACACAACAGAGAACAACTTTAACAAAGAGAAAGGGTGAAATGTAGAAGTGCCATAAAGACTTTTATGTGCCAGTAGGCGTGCCGGTAATACCGAAGAGATGGACCCATGGACAGACAGAAAAAGTGCAGCATCACCATGCATGATTGCTGTTGCATGCTGAAATTAATTTTCATCGAGCTGAATGTGAGCCATCCTAATTTTCATCCAAAAAGCATCCACCAAGTTCTCCTGATTTACAGATGATCGACCAATCGTTGAAGGGCAGTACTAAAGCATCCAATGCAATGGAGGCCAAGGATTTGTGTTTGTTAAGGAGTAGTCTAACATTCCTTTCCTCCCAGCAATACCAGGCAACAGTCTCAAGATCTTGATCCGAAGGAAATTTCGATTGATCCAATCGGTGCAGAGATGATTGAAGGCGGATTGGGGATGAAGGACTCTCAAAGCCAAGCAAATCTTCTTCCAGGTGGAGGCTGAAGACCGAGCAGGTGGAAAAGAGGTGATCAACGGTCTCAAGAGCTTGACCACAGTTCATTCATGGCCCGAGAAATCTACCCGGTTTGCTTCCAAGGGCCTCCCCGGTTTAGTTTCTTCCTCCACACCAACAAAAGGTAGCATGTGAATTTATGGAGAATGCTGAGGCTCCAGAGGATAGGCGCGAACCTGCAATTAAGTTCATGAAATTATGGAGTGATGAGGTGGAGAATCCTCCTCGATTATTGGCTTTCCAAACTAAAGGATCTTCTATGGATTTCAGGGAGACCTGTGACAACAAGAAAGTAAGATTAGCAAACTGAGATCTAGTGTCACCTGACGGATTACTTGTCAGCTTAATTTTCCAAGTTTGAGTTCTACAGTGGGAGAAGTCTGCGATCATCCCGTTCTTTTTGCGGCTGGTCGAGTACAGGGCTGGGAAGATCTTTTTAAAGAGGGGCATCATATAGCCATGAATCCTTCCACAATAGAGTATATTGGTCATTGCCGATCTGAAACTGGACTTGTTCCAAAATGCCGAAAGCGCCTTCACAACATCACGCCATAAGCTGGAACATCTTCTGGTTGGTTTCCAACTAGTAGAGAGACGAACTTTCCGGTGATATGCAAGGTTAATTTGATTCTTCTAATGCCTTGCTTCATTGGAAAGCAACCTCCATCCCCACTTGGAAAAAAGGAAAGCAGTGTCGTGAATATTAATGTCCTTCACCCTGAGTCCTCCTCCCCCTCTCAACATACCAACGGACCTCCAGTTGACCTTTCAAGAGAGGCCCAAAGTGGAAGAAGATCCCGACCAGAGAAAGGAACGCCGATACCTGTTGATCCTCCTGATGAACCATGATGGCAGCTTGAGGAGAGACAAGTAATAGATAGATAAGGAAGTGAGCACCGAGTTGATCAGAGTAAGACAGCCGGCAAGCGATAAACACTTGCTCTACCAAGTTGACAGTTGCATCTCGACCTTCTGAATGAGAACCGTCCAGTGGGTTTTGGAGGGCTTACCACCACTCAATGGTAATCAAAGGTATTTGAAGGAAGTGGATACGTAGGAGCTGCTCAGCCACCGAGCACAAACCTCCGCAGATGGGCCATTGCGACCTGCAGCAAAGACACAGCTTTTCAAGTAGTTGATGGAAAGGCCGGAGATCAGCTCGCATGAATAAAGAATCAACTTCAATACGGCTATACAATACTTCTTAGCTTGAGCAGAAATGAGAGTATCGTCTGCATACTGCAGGATCTTGATACCACCGCAAAACCAAAGATTCGCCAGACCCTTGAAGGCACGAGCCGAAGAGGCAAGGCTAAGCATTCGGCACAGAGGATCCACTGCAAGTAAGAAGAGAAAAGAGGAGAGGGGTCTCCTTGCCAAAGGCCTCTCCAACACGAGATCCAGTTGCCGACTTTTCCAACCTTTGATGATTCTAGGACATTCCTCAGCCCACCAATCCATTTCACGGAAAAATCAATTATGGTGTCCCATTACATTCAGCAAATAGATGGGAAGAATTCAATCAAAGGCTTTGGAGAAGCCGAGTTTCTTGAATGGCGAACAATTTCATTGGCACACAAAAAATTATCAAGGATGGATCGGCCTTTAATGAATGCCATCCGTGCTAAGTCTATGAGGTTATCCATGAAAGGCTGGAGACGGTTGGCCAACACCACCTTGAAAACTTTGATGCAACTATGCACGAGGCTGAGATTTGAAGTTGGAGGATGCTTTGCTGTTTCTTTCTTTGGGATGAGATAAAGGGTTGCATTGTTGATCCGTGCAAGGTTCACATTGGACTCACGAAGTTTGAGAGAAAAATTGAAGGAGATCTTCTTGAACCATTGCCCAAAAATGTTGGAAAAAGCACATTATGAATCCATCCGACCCCATGCAACAATCCTCTTTAAAACTAAAGACAGCTGCCTTAATTTCCTCAAGAGAGAGGCGCGTCTAGATAGTTCAAGTCATCATTGCATCGATGACAAATGAGGCTTCAATTCAAGTCAAATTGAGAAGATGATTGCACATCAAAGATAACCATGAAATACTCTTTGAAGACCTTCTGGATGCCTTTGCGGTCTGAAACATCTGAGCCATTATAGTCACTGCTAGATATCCAATTGTACTTCTTGCGAAAACCAGATGATTTATGGAAGAAGGTGGTATGATTGTCTCCCTCAGCCAAGCATTGTACCTTTGAACGCTGTCTCAATATATCTCCTCAGCCTTTGTAGATTTGATGAAGCTGGCATCTGTAAGTGTCCGGAAGGTCTCTCTCTCTCTCTCTCACACACACACACAGACTGGGTAAGGGCATTCATCCAGTCTTTGACAAGCACACATTCAGCTGAGATGATAGAATGGGTGATGCAGAGTTTGAAATGCAGTCATTTTTAGAGGCTGCAAGGATGCATGTGTCCGGTCTTCCAAATGGCACAATAATCATGACAGTGAGACCTGAGAGGTATGACTGCCTATCCGGTGAGAGACCGTTGTGTGGAAAGACGGCAGAATGACCCAAGATCTTGTTCTTAGGCTGAGAAATGTGGAGAGTGGTGAAGTGGAACTGCAACTGCGATGGGTTAGCATTCCTGGTGCTGGAGGCCTGTAGCTTATGCTATGTTACTGTTCACATATATGTGGCGCGGCGCAGGACCAGATACCAAACTTATTGTTCCATTGCTTCAGGTTTTATACAAATTATGGTACAACGCGCTTGCTGACATGTATATAATCTGACTACAAGCAGCAACTTTATGCGGGCCAGCTATCTGAAGTCTGAGCTTTTTATTATTGAGAGTGCTGGGAGCTTTGTTGCAAGGGCTCAAACAGCAGTGATTCTCGCCATTGGATCTACAAAATAAATGCATCCCATCTAATTTCTATGGTTATGATTCTCATAATAGTTCCATTTTTGTTCTTTTTGTTGTAGAGATATGGCCTTTCAGTTTCTCACCCTATATAATTTTCATGGACCATACGTGCCAAAAATTGAATGGAAAACAGAGAGGCAGGCTGTAGGAGGTGAATAGTTTGGAACTACGGAAATGTCAGCTAATATTGAACAATGTGCAACGATCAGTAGCTAGCGGATATGAAACATCTATCTTTGACCAAACCGATCCTCTGAAGCGTATTCTTTGGAATCTAGTGCCTAGTTGTGCTCTGAGATTCGTGATGAATTTGATTATTTCGTAATGAGCTGGTAAATACGCTGGGTTGATTAGTTCCACTTCTTTTGGAACCTGTGCTTTCTTCGGGTTGTCTGCTACCGGTGTGACTACATTTCTTTGCAATAGCCTTGTGCGGGATTTTCTTCATCATGAATGTCCTACCCTGCACACACTACTGAAGGACGAAAAACTCCGGAAGAATTGAGAAGAAATAAAAATATTCTTTTCATTTGGTTAAATTCCTAGAAACCCATGCTGGAAGCAAGCATTGAACAGACGATATCACCCTCTGCAAACTATTGTTTAGTTTCAGAAAAGAATGGTAAAATGTCATCTTACTGCATCTTTGCATGCCTTATATGCATGGTGTTTGGGTGTTTCACTTAGTACCATGCAGCACCATAATCATGCAAACCCCCCGGGCTCAAGACAGGCAGGATACAAAATTATGTGTCCATCGGTCACTCTCCCATCTTTCTTCTACATTGTCTCTCTAAGTTGACCCAAATATTCAAATACAAAGTTATACATGCATACATATTTATATGTACATACATACGTATGTATGTCTGTATGTACGTATGCACATATGTGTTGACAATAATCAATGTTAATTATTTACTATGGCCATTGAACAAAGTAATATGATAGTATGTAACAATAAAAGAGCATACTTACCGTTCGTTAAGTTTTTTTTATGAAAACGGAAGAAAACCCATCCAAATTTATCAACAAAAGAAAGTACAAAAGAGTAAGGTGCGCAAGGAGCCCCATCTTATCAACATTTAAAATTCAAATTCCCTCTTACAAACAAAATACTATCCTTTAAATTTTGAAATTTGAATTTCAAAATTGAGAAATGGCCGATCATCGGTCCAAGGGATGAGAGGAAGGCCCAAATCCGGTCTGCAGCCTAGCGGCTGCGTAATGGCCGGGTTGGGTTTAACCAGTGACGACACCAATTACTCTGTGAGAGAAGGTAGAGAGAATGAAGCGATCGACCAACTTCAGAACGGGGAGGAGTTAAGATCCAACAGTAGAGAGGGAAGAGAGAAGATAGCTGTGGCGGGTCCAAGCATGGCACCGAGAAAGAGGAGAAGGAATCCCGCAGCCAGGGAAGAGTGGGTGCCGACGTCACCAACTGCACTGGAAAGGGGAGTGAGAGAGAGGTATAAATGAGGCACCCGGTAGTCGGAAGAAGGAGAGGGGGAGAGAGAGAGGGGGGGGGGGGGGGGGAGAGGCTTCCGGTGGTTGGCCAACTGCCAAGAACGGGTGGCGAACCGATCACGACTCTTGGAGAGAAAAGTAGTAGTCTGGTGCCAGGGAGGGTCTCAATGCCGGGAAAGGAGATGGAGAGAGTCCGCCTCTCATAAAAACAAAAAAGAAAAAGAAAAAAAAAGAAAGAAGAGAGCCCTTCACTCCTTTCCCGCTGAGTGCTTCGGTCAGTTGAGATGACGGTCAAATTTTTCTGGCCCATATCAGTTATATACTCTTGGTAGGCTGAAACTTTAACGTATAAAGTTGCATTACTATAAATAAAAATTATATTTGTCCTGTGAAGTGCACCAAGTTTTCTTAAACTCCAACTTGTTTGTTTATGATCAAGCAATCTGATAATTTAAAAAAAATTTACTAAATTATCATATTTAATATATATTTTAAATTATTAAATAATATAAATTATCTTTTATGAGATAATCTAGATTATAAAAAAAAAAGAGATGACTATCCAAATTACTCAATATTTAATAATTTGATAAGGATATATTTGAACGAAAATATCTTAAGAAAATATATTTAAATTTTACGATCGATTAATATAAAAATCAAAATTTTTTCTTCTCGACCCTCCCATAACAGCCCCTCTCACTTCCAACCTCACCTCGCCTTCCTATCTTTAATGACCCCCTTCCTCTCCCTAACAACTGCCTTTCCTCATTGACCCGCCCACTCTGACCTCCCCTCGCTAGCCCACCAGCAATGACGCCCCTCCCCTCCGGCCTTCCATTAAACCTTCTTTCCTTCTCCTTATCGCCACCTATCATTGCTCTCCATCGTCGAGGAACTAGATGCAGTCGGAGGTGGCACGGATAGTCAAAGGATCGGGATGTAAAGCAACAATCGAGGGACGGTGCAGGTGGCTAGGGGTAGCGCAAGCGATGGTGCGGGTGGCTAGGAGGCATCGTGGGGGTGGGGTGCGGGGGACAAGTGAGGTAGGTGATGGCAGCGGTGCGGGCAAGTGAGGGCGGCAATGGAGACGACCATGGAAGACATGTGACGGAAAGAGGACAAAAAAAAAAAATTAATTAATAATAATAATAATAAGTATTAAAAATAATAATAAATTATTAAAAATATTAATAATTTATTATATAATAAATAAAATAAAAAACTTAAAAATAAAAATAATATAATAAAAAATAATATAAAAATAATAATATATAATATATGATAATAATATTAGAATATTATAATATAATAATATATAATAATATATTATAATAATTTTAATATTATATTATATTATATACTATAAATATATATTAAAATATAATATATATATTATAATATATATTTATAATATATATTTATATTTTATATATGAGATGTGATTTTTAATAAATTTAATTTAAAAATATTTTAAAATTTTAATATTATATTACTACTGATTGTCATACCAAATATATCAATCAAAATTTCTAGTAATTTTACTGTAATATTATCTACATATATTAAATATAATAATCAATATTATTGATAATCTATTCAAATTATAGGTAATTCAGATTATCCAATAATTTAGATTATCACTATCTGATAATGCATCAAATACAATCTTAAAATAATCTTATATTTTTATCAATAGATATGTATTTGCTATTCAAACTCTCCACCATAACACTTTTTTTTAGCAAAACTGGCTACTGTTAGAAAATCTTGGTACAGCAGCAGGGATCCACATTATATGGTGTCTTGTCCTCAATCTTACGGGATATACCACTTAAACCATGGTGCAACAAGACTTAAGATTAATAGCTTCAACAGTTGATGAAATGGTGACGATTCGCTTTAAAAATCTCAATTTACTGACGGAGAGCCATATATATAACTCATTTCCACCTCACAAAATTTATTTCAAATTGATGTGCATGACGACTTTACCAATGGTTCGTCAAACAGGCGTACATAGAATAGCAACCTGGCTTTTCTAATTCTTTACCAAAAAAAACCTGGCTTTTCTAAAAAATGTTGTTATGCTCAAAGCCAGCTAAGGGATTGCACAAGATACCAAGGCATGAAATGCTCAATTTGATGTATATCAATTTCCATTCTTACAATCATCCGATTCCATCCAAGTATGGCTTCACTATCAATATCATGAGGTCTTCAGCATCAAATCTTTGTTAAGACGTCATGTGCAGCTGAACTCGCGTCGTGGCAATATTATGACTTGTGACGCAAGCAATTAATAAAGTGAAAATTTTCATGTGGGTCAATCATGGTCTTGGACCCTTTGGTGATTCCCTCTGCCATAAACCATAAGTATGCAAATTGGTGTTATTGGTATTTTATGATATCTTTAACCTTGTGTTTGGTTGAAGTCATGAGAGGAAGGATGTATGAGATTGGAAGGATGGATTGCCATCATTCATCATTTAGTTCAAAAAATTATAAAGAGGATGGATGAAAAAGTAAGATTCTTTATCCATCCTATTCCATCAATTTGCATTCTCTCAAATTGAGAGGATGAAAGAAGAATGGATGGAGTAGGATGGAGTATTGATGCATAGACAAAATTATCCTTCATTAATTTTTTTGACAAAACTATAATATTTTTTTACTTTTTTCATTCATATTATTTTTATATATACTATTAATAATATACTATTAAATTTTATTACTAATTATTTTAATTTGAGTATATAATTTTGATAATTATAATTAAATAACTAGAATTATCTTCAATTTTTTTTATTTTACTTACTATTTTTAATTAATTATTTATATAATATTAATTAATTATTAAATTAGATTATAAATTAATTAGTTATTTATATTATTAATGAAATTAATTATTAGATTAAATTATAAATTATTTATTTATTTATTTATATAATTAATTTATTAATAATTTAATTATAAAATTATTTATTAAATTAAACTAAATTAAAATTAAATATTTATATAATTATAAATTATAATGATTATAAGTTTATATATTGTTTACTTATTTAGTATAAATTAGTATTATAAATTGATAATAGTAATAATTTTTTTAAAGAATAGTTTGATAAAAATATTATATAAATATCATCCATCCTTCCTTTCATTTCTCCTATACCAAATAGAGGAAGGAATCACTTTTATCCATCCTTTCATATTTCACCAAACATATGAAAGGATCTGTTGGGGATAAACCCCGCTCCCATCGAAGACCAGTTCGATGCCTAGCCTAACGCAATCGGTAGCCACGGAAGAGCTTTAGCGGACGAATCTTAGTCGAACTCCTTCAGCTGGCTGAACTCCTCAGCGGTCGAGCTCCTTTGGACTTCCAGCGGTCGGGCCTTAGCCGAACTCCTTCATCCGACCGAACTCCACAGCGGTCAAGCTTTAGTCGGACTTCCGTGAGAGCCAAACTCCCTCCGCGCTCTTCCAGCTAGACGCCTGCGGGAGCCAAACTCCCTCCGCACTCTTCCAGCTAGATGCCTGCGGAAGCCGAACTCCCTCCATGCTTTTCCTTGGCCGAACTCTTCTAGAAGTCCGAACTTTTCTGGAATTGATACATACCGAAGTCCATCGATCAATGCCTGCTTTCTCAGAGTCATGGCTATTAAATCTGGACGAACGATCGCCATCAGTCTGCCACAGGTGATGCGATCGGACGACATGGCCACCACTACTTGCGACACCACTCTCTCCACAACCAATCTCGTGCGGCCCATGATCCATCAGTATGGCTGTCACTATCCGCCTGACGACGTTTTTCTCTCCGTACCGAACTCCATGCAGTCTCGAGCAGCCCACAGTCGGATGATATGGCCATCATTATCAATTAGGCTTCGCTTATAAAAAGGACCTTTCAGATACGCTAACTCTAGGCTCTAAACTCTCCTCTCCTCCTTTAAGCTCTACGAAACTCATTCCCGAGCACTCCATTTCTGTTGGCCAGAGCTGACTTGGTCGTCGGAGGGTCCTGCTGAAGCCACCCCCCCATCAACTCCAGACGGAACTTTGTTTTACAGATCGCCGATAGTGATCTCGTCCTCCTCCGTTCTGGTTGGATCCGATGACGATCAGTTTTTGCACCAACTAATTGGCGCTAGAAGAAGGGCCCGAACCTCCAAGGTTTCCTTATTCTTAAAGGAGTGCTCGACGATGATTTCTCTCTTTCCCCTCCAGAGATCTCTCTTCTTCTTCTCTAGAGTTCTTTCCCGAGAAAAGATATCCCCTAGGAGAGCCTCGACTCGACGATCGACAGCCTCCATGGCCCGATCTCGTTCAGATCCATCCACTTTCGCTCCAGCCCTGACATCCCAGGTTCCATCTGTAGCTGCGATGGATGTGGAGCAGTTCAACCTACTCATTTAGCAGGTTTATGGCCTCACGGATGTGGTGCAGGTAGTGCAGGCCATGCACCGACAGGCCCCGACACCAGCTCAACCAGCGCGAGACTCTCCAAAGCCGTGTGGTCCGGTCCAGAAAAGACTGACTTAGGCTACCCGACCTCCGATCCCCGAAAGGAAGAGGCAGAGGAGGAAGAGCCCCTGCTTGGACCATGGCTCGACCCAGGAGGAAGCTTCGCACCTATTCTATCAGAAAATCTTGAAGATCAAAGGCCGTGAAGATCTCTTGGATCAAAGGCTCTTAAAAGTGAGCCGGCGAATCGAGGAACTTCGTCACACTCCCTCCTCACGTGGTAATGATATTTGTACTGACCCTTCTTTTTCACAGAAAATTATGTAGGAACCGATCCCACCGAACTTCAAGCTTCTGCAGTTCGAGAGTTATGATGGGACCACCAATCCGGTCGATCACTTGAAAGCCTTTTGGACAACGATGTTGCTCTATGGCGCGCCAGACGCTATCTTATGCCGGGCTTTCCCCTCTACCCTTAAGGGAGCTGCCAGAAATTGGTACTCGGCGCTTAAGCCAAAACCATCTTATCGTTTGACCAGATGAGCCAATAGTTCACAACCCATTTCGTCAGTAGCTGGTGTCCACGTCGAGGTTCGAATTTCTTGATGGCCATTAGGCAGGAGGGGGAACCCATCCGAGCTAATGTCATCTGGTTTAATACTGCCGTATTGGAGGTCCAAAATCTGGACCAGTCAATTGCCATAGCCACCCTCAAGGGTGGCCTTCAGAAAAATGACTTACTGTTCTTCCTGAAAAAGAAGTATTCCAGAGATTTTGCTGACATGCTAGCTCAGGCTGAAGGGTATGCCCGGGCTGAAGAGGCCTTCAGGGCTAAGGATGATGAAGGGAAGCTGAGTGAAGCTTGGCCGCATTCCCGGACTCCTTCTGGGTGCAGGCGAGCCCGAACTCCCCCTCGAGCCTGAGCACGGGGAAGCTCCGATGAAAGGGCATGCCGAGGTTCCCCCCAACTCCGAGGTTCTCTCCAACGAAGATTCCACAATTGCGCCCCCCTTAACGTCCTGAAAGCCTAAGTGCTAATGGAAATCAAGGAGCGACTTCCAAGGTCAGAGAGGATGTGCTCCCATCCCAGCAAGCGCAATCCCAACAAGTTCTATCTTTATCATCGCGATTACGGTCACGACATTGAGGAGTGCGTCCAACTTCAGGACAAGATCGAAGAGCTCATCAGGAGAGGTAAACTCGGCCGATTCCTGCGAAGACGGCTTGAAGAGCAGGAGGGTCGGTTAAGGGTGTTACCACCAAGTGGGAAGAACCAATAAGAAAATCGGCCACCTCTCGGCATCATCAATACCATCTTGGGGGGACTTCGATAGAAAGATCGATCAAGAGATGGAGGACCGAAGAACCTATGACTTTTGCCGAGGTGGATGCTCAGGGGTCCAGTTTTCGTACAATGACGCGGTTGTAATCTCTATGAATGTTGCCGACTATGATGTACGCCGCATTTTGGTGAACAATGAAAGTTCGACCGATATATCATTTTACGATGCCTACTCGAAAATATTCTTATCCGATGACCACATGAGGCATATGAACTCTCCATTGATAGGATTCATTGGCAATGCTGTGCCAGTTGAGGGCTTAATAACTTTGGCCGTGACTGAAGGATGACACCCGAAACTGGCTAAGGTGCAGATCGATTTTCTGATCATCAGGACCTCGTCCGTTAGGAACAGGAGGAGAACCTCATCCTAATGCGAGCAAAATTGGAGGTCTTGTTCATTTAGGACAGGATGGGAGGAGAGGCCCTGACAATGGTCCTTATGTGGTCCCACAGTCCATTAGAAATAGGAGAAGAACCTCGTCCTAACGCGAGCAAAGTCGAAGGCCTCGTTCATTTAGGATGGGGATGGGGGGAGAGGTCCTGATAATGGCCCTTATGTGCCCCCACAGTCCGTTAGGATAAGGAGGAGAACCTCGTCCTAACGCGAGCAAAATTGAAGGCCTAATTCATTTAGAATGGGATGGGGGTAGAGGCCCCGACAACGGCCCTTATGTGCCCCCACAGCCCATTAGAAACAAGAGGAGACCTCATCATCTAACTGAGCAAAGCCGAAGATCTCGTTCATTTAGACGAGATGGGGGGAGAGGCCCTGACAACGGCCCTTATGGTGCCCCACAGTCCGTTAGGAAAAAGGAAGGAGAACCTCATCCTAACGCGAGCAAGTCGAAGACCTCATTCATTTTAGGATGGGATGGGGGGAGAGGCCCCTGACAATGGTCCTATGTACCCCACAGTTCGTTAGGAACAGGAGAGAACCTCGTCCTAAGCGAGCAAAGTCTAAAATCGAACTTCGGAGTCTACAGGAGATGAGAATCTCCCATGGAGCAACTCGACTGCAGGAGATAAGACTCCTCGAGCGCCTGCATCAACCTGGTCGCAGGAGATAAGAAATTTCCCCGAGGCAAACCATCAAGACTGTAAGGAGATAAATCTCCTCCGATGTCACGGACCAACGATCGATTGCAGGAGATAAGAACTCCCCTAGGGCAACTCGACTGCACGGAGATAAGATCTCCTTTGAGCAACCTCGACTGCGGAGATAAGATCTCCCCCGAGGCAATCTTGGTGCAGGAGATAAGATCTTCTCCCGAGCGTTCGACGTCAATCTCGGGCAAAGATAAAATTTCTTACCGAGCGCCGGAGCCACAACCCTCGGCCCGAGATAAGTCTCTTCCGAAGCGACCGAAAAAATCTTAACCAGAGATAGATCCTACCGGAGGAACACGACTGCTGGAGCAATAATCGCCCCCAAGAAGCCTCAACTCCGATCTCGACACAGAAGATGAGATCTAAACAATAAACCTGACTGAGATAGATTGAAGGGAAATCCTGATTTTCCGCCAGGTTCGTTCAGATCTGATTAGATCAAGAGATATATTTCAAAAATTTTTCTCTGGATCTCAATCAGATCTTGATATGTTTCAATCTGATTCTTATTATTTTAATAAATAAAATAAAATAAGATAAATTAAATCAAATTTAATTTACCTGATTTGGGTAATCCTATTACCCTGTAGATGATCCTGATTGCAGCGGAAGGTTCTGGATCTTAGCCACGCAAGCGCCTGGCCTCTACGGTATCCACTGGGTTGGATCTGAGATCTCTTCTTTCTCTATCACACTTCCAAAATCAGATCTGGAGGAATCTTTAAAACTCTTTTGAAGATCTGCAGTCGTCCTTTTGCAGCACGCGCAGCCTTCTTGCTTTTGATCGCCTTTCCTTGATCTGAATCGCACCAACCAAAGTCCAAAATACCTTTTGGACGTGGAGAGCAAGGGGAGAAGAGACTATGGCGTGGAGAAGGAGGGGAGAGGTAGCCTTGGGGCGTGTCTAATAGCATTCACTTAGAATTAGGGTTGGGCGCAGGGTCTTATTTATAGACCTCTTGTGATCATCTCCTCTTTCTCTCAACCAATCACAACCCTTTTGTGAAATCAGATCTAAATCTGATTGGTTGGAATAGAGACCCCTGGAATTCCTCCTTAGAGGGTGCCTAAGACCAGTCAAACTGGAATTCTTAGTAGAACTCTGATTGGAATCCAAAAGGGAGGTGGAGTCCTTGTCCAACAAGGACTCCTAGGCGCCTCCTACTTGGGCTCACGCCACCCTTGGCGTGCGCCCTTCTCCTTGCCAGGTTCTGGCAGGGGGACAGGCCCCCACCAGTTCTCCAATAGGTGCATGACATGTGGTCAAAAGTCAAAGGATGAATGGTCAACGTTTGACCAGTCAAAGGTAGACTTTTGACCAAAGTCAAAGAACAAGAAATGGCAGGTGACCAAAAATGGCAGGTAATGTCTTACAAATAAGACAACCTATTCTGACTTGGACAACCTCCAAGTCAGACCATATGAAGGCCTCTGATTGAGCACAAACTCCTTTGGCTCAGTCAGGACAACTTATTTATGATAGTAAAAGAAGAACGTTAGGTTCAATCGAGTGCTAGCACGATTTTCTTGAACCTAATTGAATCTCATTCAGATCAATTGAACTAGATCAGTTCAATTGATGATCACCAGATTCAAACCCTTGTTTGTGTGACCCAGTTAGGTTCAGTTCTGTATGGTAATGGGATATGTCATGATCTCTATCATCAGACACATCATCGAAACTCCTTTCGATGGATCAGAACTCTTCTGATTCGAACAGCTAGAATGATCGATCATCTAAATCATTCTAATTGCTCCCAAAATCCACCAGTGACACCTAGCAGTATATGGTGGCAACCCATCAGAGCTGAATGCGAACCTCTTGGTGCAGCTACCTGTGTGATTAAGTTCTTCTATCTTGAGCCCCGATCAGATTAGGGTTAAGGTGAACTCGTCAAACCCTAGTTCTCTGTCATATGATGTAATCATTCGATTCGAGTCCAATGTGAAAAATCTAAATAGAAACTCTTTCTATTATTTCACTCTGCCATGGCCATGGGCTTCTGGACTTGATTCTCATGATTATCATAGGGCTGCTCCTCTACCACCGAGGTAGATAGATTCCATCTTGATGCTATCCAGTTCCTACAATGAACATGCTATAGCCAACATACACCTCAGGGTTCCATATGGCTAGGAGACTGAGTAATGGTGTAGTCAAACTATAACACCCTCAAGGTGAACTGCCGATGCATCTCAGGTCAAAGAACCAGACACACTACTGCAGCATCGAGTCAGTCATTGACGAGAAGGTAGACTTCCTAATGACTACTCGAGGTGGTCACGCTCAGTGCCCTCGTTCTCTAACGAGTACCTGTACTCTCGCTCTGGTGTCTCCATACCGTAGACTCAAGACTCATCTACTAAAGAGAAGCGATCGTACACCAACCTTCCGGATCAATCACCATCCTCGTGATGATCCTATGGTCGGGAGCTATTTATGAGTTAATAATGATTATTCATATCTTAAATTTTCAACTCTTGAAAATATGAATTATCATTACCATTAACTCAAAGGATGTATCACAGACACTAAATACACATGTATGATAGAAAATAACCCATTTTATAAATTATAGTCAAAATTATAATTTTGCCCCTACAAGTGTATTACAAGTGTCAGCCAATTCTGGCTTCTAGGACACATATATCTAACAGAGATCTCCCCCGGGCTTCAACTTCAACATCAACTTTGGCTGAAGATGAAATCTCCCCCCCCCCGAGCTTCAATATGAATTAGCGCAGAGTCCAAAAAAGGACTTCGGAGTCACCTTTTCTGCACTCCCTTCCTTCGAGTTTCGAACTCGGGAGTGAGGAAGACTATTGTTGGGAATAAACTCCGCTCCCACCGAAGTCCAGTTCGATGCTTAGCCTAACGCAATCGGTAGCCATAGAAGAACTTCAGTGGATGGATCTTAGCCAAACTCCTTCAGCCGGTCGAACTCCTCAGCGGTCGAGCTTTAGTCGGACTTTCACGAGAGCCGAACTTCCTCCACGCTCTTCCAGCCAGATGTCTGTGGGAGCCGAACTCCCTCCATGCTTTTCCTTGGCTGAACTCCTCTAGAAGTTTAAACTCCTCTGAAATTGATATATACCGAAGTCCATCGATCAATGCCTGCTTTCTCAGAGCCACGGCTATTAAATCTGGATGAACGATCGCCATCAGTCTACCACAGACGATGCGATCGGACAACATGGCCACCACTACTGGCGACACCATTCTCTCCGTAATCAGTCCCGTACGGCCCACGATCCATCAGTATGGCTGTCACTATCCGTCTAACGACGTCTTCCTTTCCGTACCGAACTCCATGCGGCCCCAAGCGGTCCACGGTCGGACGATATGGTCGTCACCATCAATCAGGCTCCGCCTATAAAAAGGACTCTCCAGATACGCTAACTCTAGGCTCTAAGCTCTCCTCTCCTCCTCTAAGCTCTGTGGAACTCATTCCCGGGCACTTCATTTCTGTTAGCCAGAGCTGACTTGATCGTCGGAGGGTCCTGTCGGAGCCACCTCCATCGACTCCAAATGGAACTTTATTTTGCAGGTCCCCGGCGGTGACCTCATCCTCCTCCGCTCCGGTTGGATCCAACGACGATCAGTTTTCGCACCAACAGGATCCATCCATCCTCTCTCTCATCCATCCTTCCTTGCTTCAATCCATCCTTCGTACCAAACAAAGCCTAAAAGCCATATATCAGGTATAAGTTTAAAAAAAATATGTTTAAATAAAATAGCAATTGAAAGCAACAGTTGGTGAAGATATAAACAAAGTAAATCACAGAAAGCAAAGAGATAAAAAGTTTGATACCCCATTCAGTAAGAAAATTGCTGTAGCATTACAAAAGATCACTGGAATGGAAATGATCTTCTTGGTTAACCAATCCATAATTATCTTCTCTAATCAATATATGGGATTTGATTCTCTACACAGGACTGGAGTTTCCAGCTAAACAAATTTTCAGACACCTTTTGCATATTAAAAGAATTCAGATTTGTCATACAATGTATGGGAGCAAATCAAGCAGATGATTTGAGAGATGGCTCACAGATCAGTGCTTTTTCTTGGTCGTGCTGGCGAGAAAGAAACTCTAGAGCCTTCCTAAACAAGCGAGGTCCTCAAATCAGTGTGTGAAGAAGCTCTTCAATTGTTTTCCCCCTGGTCCAACCTCTATGGGGTTAAAATGCTTGCTGAGCACACTAAACTCTTGCACAAATTGAAGAGTTTGACAGATAGATTGAATGGGTGATACTCTTACAACCTATCAGATCTTTGTGCAGTTGACTGAGATGGTTGCTGTTGCAGCTTGGTACAGAGTCTTTGTACTCTTCCTGACTATCCTGAATATCCTCAATCTTGAATTTATCAAAGAACACAGGATGATGGCACTCTCCTGGGTGCTTACAGAAAGATGGTTGACTTAGAGATGAGTTTAGATTGTGGCTTTGTAACTTTCCCGTTAGACTTTCACTTCCTTATTTCCTATTTGTTTCTTGTTTGTTTTTTCTCCCTCCTTGAGTCTGAAACAAGGCTCTGTTAACTTATCCTTGTGTCATAGCTAGCCTGTAAATACTCATTTTCAATAAATGATAGGTGGCTAGTTTCCCAGGCTCCGTATATCATCAAAAAAAAAAAAGAAAAAATGAAAAGAAGAAGAAGAAGAAGAAGAAGAAGAAGAAGAAGAAGAGATAGAGATGGCTCACGATCATGCAAGATAAGTGGCTCAGAGTGCAAAACAGTCAAAATGCTCCACCACACCATAATCGTATCCATTTAACCAGTCCTCGTCTTTTTGCATCTGTCATCGAGTCAGGAGGCATGACACCGAAACAAGGATGGAGTTAGCTGGGAGGTTTGGAATGTCTCGGACCATTGGATCTCCAATTCCTTGTTTGCTGCACATCTTGCCGCAAGATGTACGATACTTGCGTTGCATCAAAGCATGAATCAACGAATATATATATATATATATGCTAATCTCATTATTCTCAAGAGCAAAATTATGGACGATGCAGCACTGGATGGTCAAATATTCCTATTTTGTTTTTTTTTTTTTTTTTTGAATTATCCTATATTGGTTGCCACAAGCGAAGTTCAAAGGGTTCAAGGGCAAGAAAGATTAGACGACTAATCAAAGTTGGGTCAAAGTTTGCCAAATAGATGCAACTTGCTAAAGAAGGAAAAGGACATACGACGTGCTCTCGTTAAACACAAGTATTTTTTGAGGCTCTCATAAATTATTCGACTGTTACACATATCTTCTATTAATTGTGTTCCCAATGGCCGCAACTCCATCCTTTCAAACCTTCCTAGCCAGTCTCTCAGAATATCCTTTTTGATTGCTCTACGTTTTTCTGTCTCTGTTTACTTGGTCCCGTACAAGTCATTTTATTCCACAGATTTATTATGTGCCCTCTCCATCACAAAATCTAAATCATAGATTTCATTAGCTTTAATTATTTTATTTTTAAACGAAGGTGATGGCTGAGACGTCGATTTCTGACTACCCCAAATTAATAGCCACCACTCTCCTCGGAAGCTCTCCATGCACCACCCAAACAATGTTGGGCGAATCCTGTACACAACCTCCGAATCTACTCAGAAGCATCTCTTCCTCCAAAGGTTTATTCCTTGAACACCCAACGGATTATCAAAACACCAGACCCACGCCCAACCCAAAGGATGACGCCGCTCGTACCCCGCCCACCGACCAATCTTTCTTCTGGGTCTTGTAATGGGTTCGATTACGATGTCCCTACATTTAACTACGCTCATACGTTTTTGTTTATGTGGGCTATGACGCAAGCGCTTCGCTGCCCCGTTCGGCGCGCCTACCGCGCTTCGCCAAGTGACGGAACCTCTTCGCGACGCGCAATAGGCTCCTGCAATCACTTCTCGCCACGTGTCAGCACGGCAGTTCCACGGAAAAGCGTCCAGGTTCATTGAACCGGAACGCCCTCCGCCTGCCACGGCCATTATTTATCCCCATCCCTCTTACCAAAATCCCCCAGCACCGAGCGAAAGCCAAGAATTGAAAAGGCGCGCGCGAGATCGAAGGTCTCTTCGAGCGTTTCTTGATTTTTGGGGAGGGAAAAGAAGATACGATCCTCTTCTAATGGCTTCCGCTGCTGCGACTTCCGGTTCAATCTCTTCGCATTCGCTCATCTCCCTCGATGCCAGAGGTACGTTTTCTTTCCGCCGATTGTCGCCTTTTGGTTTCCTATTTCTGTTATTTTCCGTCTCTGAGATAGATGGTTCTTGGCGCAGCTGCCCTGATTGGATCCGTGAGGCATCTGGAGGCGTCGATCGTGCCGTCGACGTTCAATTGTCCTTCCCAGAGGCGATGGGCCGTGAAGCCGCTCCATGCGGTGGAGCCCGCCAGGAGGAATGACTCCGTGGCGCCATTGGCGGCGGCGCCGGCTACGATGGCGGAGGCGGTGGTGGAGGAGAAGGGGAGGGGGAGGGAGGAGGAAGAGAAGGTGGATTACGATCAGCTGGCGAGAAAACTCGAGAACGCTTCCCCTCTCGAGATCATGGATAAGGCCCTCGAGAAATTTGGGAGCGACATCGCCATCGCCTTCAGGTTTAATCTCTCTCTCTCTCTCTCTCTCTCTTCTTCTTTTTTCCCCCGAATAGAAGTACCGCTGGACCTTAGGAATATTCTGTTAATAAAGGGAACTCATAGCACAAGCCCATAACGTTATTTATTTTTTCTTATTACGTGTTATATATAATTTATTTTTTTGATATAACTTTTGAACTGTTTAATGGTGGATCGAACGGTCACCATGTCGCAAGGCTTTGGATCCACTCACGCTGGTTATGGTGGATATCTATTTCCATTTTTAATGCAAGTAAGAGAAAGTGTCGTCGTTTCTACCGACTTCATCCGTAAAAGAAAGAAAAGGAAAACCCGGAATCTCAGGCGTATGGTCACAAATTGGTACCATTATTATTGGAGTGCGTGGGTGCGAGCAGTAGCTGGACCCATTTCTGTCTTGTTCCATTCATCATGGACCAGCGCAAGTATCATAGTCGATCCATGTTAGATAAAAATTGATTCACCATGGTTCGATTAAAAAGCTTAAATATTTTATTTCTGATCTATTTCAGTTTTACCTGTAAATTGTAGAAGTGCCTGTAATTCGCTGTTCGTCTTATAATGAGTGTGAATATTTTGAATAATATAGTTGAGGCAAAAGATTTCATGCTCTAAATCTTAATCATACTAAACAAAATTTGGACTAATTTGTTGCTTTTCTTCTACAGTGGGGCAGAGGATGTTGCATTGATAGAGTATGCTCGGTTGACTGGTCGGCCTTTCAGAGTCTTCAGCCTTGACACTGGAAGGCTGAACCCAGAGACATACAGGTTCTTTGATGCTGTGGAGAAGCATTACGGCATTCACATTGAATACATGTTCCCAGATGCAGGGGAAGTGCAGGCCCTTGTGAGGAGCAAAGGTTTGTTCTCTTTCTATGAGGACGGGCACCAGGAGTGCTGCGGAGTGAGGAAAGTAAGACCTTTGAGGAGGGCTCTCAAAGGACTTAGGGCTTGGATCACTGGACAGAGGAAGGATCAATCCCCTGGCACCAGAGCCCAAATCCCTGTCGTTCAGGTATCATTCTAAGTTTTGCCTGCCATCTTTTAGGACATGACAGCGGAATGTGATGCATGATGCCCATCAACTCTATATCTATGATTCAGGGTGCTAAGGTTATTCAATTGGACATGCAGGTAGATCCTTCTTTTGAAGGGATGGATGGTGGAATTGGTAGTTTGATAAAGTGGAATCCAGTCGCCAATGTGGAAGGCAAAGATATATGGAATTTCCTCAGGACCATGGATGTTCCAGTGAACTCCTTGCACTCACAGGTACACATCAGTGGAATTTGATAGTATATAATTGTGGTTGTTCTGCTGATTCTCTATAAATGATATTTATTTTCCTCCATCTGCTCCGTATCCAGGGTTATGTGTCCATTGGTTGTGAACCGTGCACCAGACCTGTCTTGCCTGGTCAGCACGAGAGGGAAGGAAGGTGGTGGTGGGAGGATGCCAAGTCCAAGGAGTGCGGACTCCACAAGGGAAACACCTCACAGGAGGAGGCACAAAAGTTAGGTACTAATGGAAATGGAGCTGCGGCTGTCAATGGAAATGGAGCTGCGGCAGTCAACTCCGTAAATGGCATACCAGACATCTTTGAGACCCAAGCCATCGTTAACCTTAGCAGGCCAGGAATAGAGAACTTGCTGAGGCTAGAGAACCGGAGGGAGCCCTGGCTGGTTGTTCTCTATGCTCCTTGGTGCCCCTTTTGCCAGGTAGGTAACAAGAAGGCTATGGTTTTGGTTTTCTTTAATCCACTAGCTCCATAAGTGGCTTTGATCAAGTTGCTTATTTGCTTTATACCTGTCCATCAGGGAATGGAAGCTTCGTATGTAGAGTTGGCTGAGAAGCTCTCCGGTACGGGCATCAAAGTAGGGAAGTTCCGGGCTGATGGAGACCAGAAAACATTTGCTCAACAACAACTGCAATTGGGAAGCTTCCCCACAATTCTGTTTTTCCCCAAGCACGCATCAAGGCCTATCAAGTATCCTTCAGAGAGACGAGACGTTGATTCACTCCTTGCATTTATCAATGCTCTTCGATGATGTGGAGCTTCGAGTGGGGGTGTTTTCTGGCATAATTCTTCTTGGTGGTTGACGGATTTAGTGGGATTCTTTATCATATGTCTTGAGAGAATTTGTAGTCTCCACATGTGAGTTTCTCAGGAGCCTCACTAGAAATTCCTGAATTGGTATATTTTTCGTTGTAGGATGGGAGTAGTATTCCGTTGCCACTCCATTTTGTTTTTTCCTCGTCTTTCTTCGTCTTTCTTCATGGTAAAGATGTTTACATTTTAAGTCCCTTCTAAAGCAACTGGATAGAGTTTTTGGACCTATGAGGTCTAGGTTCTACGTGGGAATTGATTTGTGGTTTTATTGGTTTACGCTGTGGTGGCTGATACAATTGCATTTAGCGTATGTGCATGCTGGAGGATATGCTAAGGTATTGAAGACCCTTATTGATGGCAATGTAGTTGGTTGCGATTACAAGACTGTTTGAGCTTCAGATACGTTATATTGGTTGGTACCTTCAGATGATAAGTTTTTCATGTGGTGAATTTATTAGCGTGTTGGATACCAATCTCGTTGCTGTGTCCGTCTCGATTTTGGCTGGGTTCTTATTCTAATACTCAAAAAGTAGTAAAACCTTGATAAGATTTTTATACCAGATTTGGAAATTCTAGGGAGTCTGGTTTTAATTTGTGTCACAACCCTTTTATATATATATATATATATATATATATATATATATATATATATAACTGATGATAATTTGTGTAAGAAGCCTTCAAGCCTCTTATTGTCACTTCATCTGATTATTTGATTTTTTTTTTTTTGGATGATAACGTGATCAAAAGCGATTAATTTCTTTAGTCCCTACGTCGTTGCACGACTTTATCAGGTGGTTCCTTATTCTGGTGCTCTCCAATTGCAGTACCCAGCTTGGTTAAATCTCTTCACCTTACAACGGATGCACATATATTTGATAGCAGTAAAGAGAGCCCACTGTTCGTTGGATCCAATTGAAGAAACTTCTTTCTGATCCGTTCGCCTATGATCAAATCAGCCCAGAATGAGCACGTGCATTTGATTTCAAATCACAAAAACCTCGTTCGATGGTACTCCATGCGTTTCCATCACCGAGAACAACTGGTCTTTACCATGTCCGTTGATTGCAAGCGCTCCAACTCACGGCCTCCTCTTACCATCACATTGGAAGTCTAAAAAGCCTTCCCCACACGAACCACAGTTTAGATCCCCGCACGCACAATCAGTGCAATGCCTATCGTAACAGTACGGTTTATCTTCTTCTTTCTCGTATATCCCTCCGTCGATGACCCCTATTATGAGAGGATGTCCACCAACACGCGCTCACCAGCCCCTCCTTTCTCCTTCGACATCACCTGATTCAACTCTAGGCCACCGCTCCCGGGAATTACATCCTATTGGTTATCTTATCAAACACTTGATATGCATACTTAATCGCCCGCGCTTTGAAGCGGACATCCGAAATTTAATTCACGAAGCGATATCGAACTCTGCGTTGTCGTCGAACGCAAGCCCTGCCGTATCAACCAGAAGCACCATATGGACCAAGAAGTCCTGGAAGGGAACTCGTGAGGCGCCTGCCCTTTTTTTTTTTTTATATGATGAACATGGGGTCAAATGCCACCCAACTTTTATTGAGAAGTCCAAATTTACAGAGGCTATTTACACAGAAGCAGAGAAAGGAGTGGGATAAGAATAACATAATACATAAACAAACACAGCATCTGATTGCTAAAAAAGAGAAGTACTAAATCAAGGTTTACTAGAGCAGAAAGAGAGACCATCTTCCCTTGAACTTCCACACCATTGTCCAGCTGCAGCATCTTTCATTCGCAACAATTAACAGAAAATTATTTCCAAGGAAAATGGTAACATGCCTTTGTTTTAAATTCTTCAAACTATGTCCGTGATAAGTATGGAACACCGGTCATTGAAGAGGCTTAGACCATATGCAGCAATAGCAGATATTAAAGCTTGCTTCTTAAGAAAAATTTATAATTACGCTTCTTCCAGCATATCCAACAACAACAAGCAGTGAGCACCATAAGCTATGCAGGTTTGGCAAAAAATTTGCATCTTCACTCTAAGCAAAGGTGCTCTTCCACCGGCAATGGTCTATGCAAAGCATAAGCAACACAGCCCAATGCTAATAGCTCAATCAAGTTCTCAAAGTTCAGTTGAAACCAAATGAATTTTTGACCAGATTTTTTCAAGGTTGACAAAGAAAAGACCAATCATTGAAGAGAGCTTCTGCAGCCACCAAAGATAAAAAAAATTTCTTACAAAAAAAAAAAGTCAAGAATTAGGTTCCTTCGAACAAGGCCAAGCAACTGTTGTTGCTTGGAGAATTAGAACCAGTTATTGATTTTGAGTTCTGAATAAAGAAATTTAGAGAAGGATAGAGGGTGCAAAATACCAAAGATAGAATAGAGGGCTCATTAAATGGATGTAAAGCAAAGAATAAATGATCCGTAGATTTTGGTACTAAGTTATAAGTTGCACATCCACTTAGAAAACGCCCAATTTTCTTATCAAGCATTTTTTTTTGGTATTCAAACTATTTTTCTAGTATAATCATATAAAATATTTGAATTTTTATGGGATGCAAAGGCCCCAAATTACTAAAGTAAAGTTGCATTTGATGCCAGTGGTATACAATTTTTAATGGATGCCAACCAAATTTGAACACTTGGGCATGGACCATTTTGCCAAGTGAAAGGGATGAGATCAATGAAGAAGCTTGCTTGTGTGGGCATTGCCGTTAAAGCAGCTGAGCTTGGAAGTGCAAATGTGGGTATGAAAGAGGAGGGCATTGAGGGAGTTGGAGGTGGACTGAACGAGGATGCAGGCAATATAAGATAGACTTTCCATAGAAGAGAAGATGGCAGATAGCTAAAGATGAAAGTGGATTAGATAATATTTCATCCATATTCATTTATAAATCTATCTAGATATTAATAACATCCAATTAATATTCATATCTATATTTAGATAAATTTTTAATTAATATCCTTATCCATATCATATTTGGATATGGATATACAACCATCTAATGAATATTGGAATATCTGAGTCTATTTATCACCTATTTAATTTTATATAGCAATCTCAATTTTTTATAAAAAATAAATAATCACATTAATATGCTATTAAATTGATTTATCTTTTATTTAGTAATTTTTTAAATTTTATGATCATAAATTTTAATCATCCAACTTATATCCATCTTCATAATTATATTTCTAATATTTAATTTATATTTATATATAATTAAAATAAATATAAATATGAATTTTTGTATTTAATAAATTTGAATCCGTAATCATATTCATCAAAATAAATAAATAAATAAAGATATAAATATACTGATATTCAACTCGTATTCGATCTGATTTCAACTCTAAAAATAATGGGGTATCACCGGAGGATGGAGGCCATGGAGTCTTGGGCTTTGGAAAGTTAGCGAGAAATAGTAGGGGTTAAGGAGCGGCGCCAGTGGGAAGAGGAAGTCATGAACCACAGCCATCAATTCAAGTAAACTTTAATTTTTGAAATAGAGAATCGACCAACCTTTCTTTCTGTGTACTAAAATTGAAATGTAAGAATTAGATCAAAATTCTCGAAAGAGAGAAACCAACCCAGCACTATCTCATTGAGCCCATCGTGCACACAGAGGAAGGGCACATGGATTGTTGAAGGCGCGTTGGACGAAGTGGCAAAACTATTCGCAGATTTATCTGAAAAAAGGATGAGTCCAACTGAGGATTTCACCATGTTGGCTCGAGACTCTCGTCAAACCCAAGGAGGTGCGTGGCCTTTCCGCTCAGAATCCAAAACGGGCAAAAGTGGCCATGATGGGTAAGAATGTCATCTCATGTTATATATGGACCGGTACCAATTTGGAGCACAAAAATCATAGCGACGGAAAGCTAATCACATGGAATACAGATCCCCCACGGTGCACCACAGCATACGGCTGCGATAGACGATCATCATGATACACCATACTGCGGTACATTAAATCAACTAAGAGTGAGAGAGATTTTTTATACTTAAACAGCAGAAAGGATTATATGCTTACCAATTTGTCTTACGGATGTTTTGGATGGTTGATTTCGGGATCCTGAATGGGTTCGGTGAGAGCCTTCTTCCTCGAACTTTTTTAAAATTAAAACATATGAGTCCATGGTCGCGAGATCATTACCTCGCTGGTAATTGGAGGTACGTTGGTAACCCATAGCGGCCAAAGGTAGGCACTGAGCTCAGAATCCAACCGCCAGGGCACTTCATGATGCTTTGGTCTTGGCCCACTGATTTCAGCTTCGCCATTTCGATTGCCTCACCCTATTACATGTCCTCAATAAGGGTGAGCCATCCAACCAACTTCCAACTTATTGTCAACTGTCGCAAACTAATGTGTGTATTCTTGAGAGACACACACATATATATATATCCAAATTCAATAACATTTAAAAAATATTATCAAATTCAAATGTTCGGAATTACAAATTGAAAATAAAAAATGTGGGTCATAGAATTCAAAATAACCTTCTTGTCCAAAATTAATATCGTGCGTCTTTATATATATATATATATATATATATATATATATATATATATATATATATATATATATATATATATATATATATATATATTAACAATGGGTACAAAATCTTGTATTTCTTGTGTATTATAATCACACCCATGTATGCATATCAATCATAACATTACACAGACTTTGAGTAACCGAAGGAAAGTCCTGAAAATTTTCTTACCACCAAATCAGTCCTTATGTCTAATTTCACAGCTCGTACTAGTTGTATAATGTATTGTCGTAGCTAACTAACTAATTCATGTGATGATTTTTAGTTGATACAATGGAAAATCTTTTTGTAGTCATTTATGCAAGGCCTTGATTGGCCCAAATCCTACAATAAGTCTGGGGATCCATACCAAAAGCCTTGCAATGGACCTGGTCAACTGTTTGGATTCCTGATTGGAACGTCCAATTTGCACTAGCTCTATAAGTAATTTTTTGTACACTGCATACGATATAGCAAAATTGATATGGAGCACACCATTCAATTATATTGAATTATATAGTGTAAGTAATAATGAAATGGTATTTAATTTTTCTCAGCTTTTTTTTTACCATCAGATTTTTGCTGACGAAAATATATTTTTTCTCTGTTCTACTTTCTTATGCCTTATATGACTTCCTATGAATATATATGATATCGTAAATAATATTTATGATTTCATGTTTCTTTATATGATACCCTATGATTATTATAACTTTATATGAGTATATTATGATTTTCTGATATCTTATATAATTTTTTGTAAATATATATGACATCTTGAACAATATATATGATTTTCTGTAAATATATATGGCATCTTAAACATTATATATGATTTTTTGTATTTTTATAAAATATTTTGAATAATAAATATATCTTCCTGATATTTTATATGACTTTCTATGAATCTATATGATATTCTAAATAATATATATAATTTTCTATGGATATATATGATATTTCGAACAATATATATGACTTCTTGTGAATATATATAACTTTCTGAATAATATATATCGATTTTCAATGCATTATATGATTTTTTGTTAATATATATGGCATCCTGAATAATATACATGACTTTCTGTTATTTATTATGATTTTTTGTTGCTTTATTATGGCTTCTTGTTATGTTATATAATATCAGGAAGTCATAATATTATTTTTTTTTTATTTTATGAAGGAAAAGATTGTTTTCATCAATAAAAATATAATGGAACAAAATTAAGTGGTATTAAATGTTATTTTATTATTACTTGTGCAACATGCTCTAATATGATTAGATGGTGTGCTCCAAGTTTATTTTGCTATACACTATGTGATGCACAAAATATTATTCCTAGCTTTATTCATGAGGTGAGTAGCCCTAACCAACGGACTATGCTTGGACTGGAGTTTTTATTTCCCTTATATTATCTGTTTATGTTTGATAAATCCATAGATAATTGTTGTTGATACGTGAACCTAACAAGGCTAATTATAAATTATGGATAATATTTATTTATTTATTTTAGTATTTTAAAAATATATAGTTTTTAATATTTTTAGTATTTTTAAAAATAAAAATAGTTATGAAGTCCGGGCTCTAAGCCTGAGCTTGTGCGTGGAAGGTAAGATTGGAGAGCGGGCCAAATTAAGCCAGAGCTTAAGCAAATTATGTTGATCTTTAGGCAAAACTAATTTAGCCTATGAAAAGGTCTGGTACGCACTTGGAACCACTCGACCACTCAATCATGTGAGGCCAAAAAAAGGTCTTTTTATTTTTTATTTTTCTGGTACGGTGATTTTTTTTTTTTGGTAAAGTTGGTATGGTGACTTTAAAGAGGGCTCGATGGTCGTCGAATGGACTGAATAGCCGGAAGTTTTTAGGGATAGTTTACATTTTAATGTTATTATACGTATTCACGCTAGTCTTATATGAATTAGCCACTTCTATTAAAATAATAATTAAAAAAACAGAGCAAGCACGAGTAGAATGAAAAGAAAAAGAAAAAAAAAATAAGAACATAAAGTATTCCTCGTAACAACTCTCCCGCCGCTGGTGCTCGCTAAGAAGTATTAGTTGATATTTTTTCTTTTTTTCTCCATGTCTCCCGTCTTGATGGTGGTTGAAGACGTATCGATATTTTTTTTATAAAATTAAATTAATTATACTAACCTAATATAAATATATTCAATAAAATTAGAATATAAAATATCAATAAATTGAAGGCAATCCAATTCATCATACTATTCGTCTTCCAATAAATATAAGAAATGCGCATCCCAGCAACATCCAGGATAGGAGGGATGGGTGCAGGTTGCTTTCTCTCCGTCCTGAATCCATTCAACCTCTCAATAATAAACTGCTCTATTTTTAGAGTTTGCCTCACATAAGTGACATCCCGATTACGCTCAACTCAGCTTGATGACTGAAGCATCAAAAGAGATGCCACCTGCCGCCACGAGCTCGGCGTTGGGCCCGCAAATAACACACCCTTTGACGAGAAGAACCCGTCACCACCGCTCTCTCTTTCTCGGTCTCTCTCACGCGCAAGATCCTCGATGGCTGCTGGTGCCTCATTAGTCCATCGGTACCACCTGCTCCTCCATTGGAGCTCAACTGCCACTTAAAATGATGTTTGAGTTTAGGATGACCAACCTGAAATATTTTTTACAGTCCAGAGATATCAAGTCCCAGGTGTTCTTTCTCCACCCACCTCCATTGCATATCTCAAATATTTGTTGCTAGCTGCGACCATTAGGTTACACTTTTTGCAAAGCAAAGACCTACCATTTGTTCATCCCAAAAAAAAAAAAAAAAAAAAAGAAGAAGAAGAAAAAAAAAAGGATGTACCATTTGCCTGGTACCCAAAAAGTCTAACCAATGATTGCCCCAATTAGCACGCTTCAAGCTCAACGTAAAAGCACAGTCAAGGGATCTATCTAGGAGCTTCATCCTCCAAAGATTACAAGAAAGCACAATACATGTTCCTCTCTAATAATAGGTCACCAAAGAGTACTGAACTCAATCATGTTCAGGCGCCCTTACCCTTAAAATACAGTGTACAGATATTATGAGATCAAGATATATACTTCCTTTCCATGTCCATCTTATCACAACTCCCAGCTTATGAAACAAGCTAAATAATTTGGATTTACTTGTATGTCTTCTATCTCTCCCTCTTGCAACATCCTACTTTGGTTTTACATCTTATTGTTATGCCAACTTAGTTATTTAACAATCAATATATGTTTGATTTAACATCATCTCTCTCTCTCTCTCTCTCTCTCTCCCTCCCTCCCTCCCTCTAGCTAGGTCATCTCCACAACTTGAGATTCTCTGATTTTAAGGAACCAACAATTAAGACAAAGTTTCTCCTCTACATGGCTATCTAGTGTTCCTTGGCTAACAAATGGCTTGCACTCGCATCTCTATCCACCTCTTCTTCTCTTGTGTCCCGTTTCCTCTTCTCATCGCTTTCCATTGAATCACGCTTTGAATAAGCGTATCGCACCTTCCTTCAGAGATCAAAATAGCGTATCCAACGACCATCAAATTTCCAATTTTAGCTCTTGCAATTCATGCATCTGGAAGCCTTTCTAAAATAAATGCCCTTTCACCCCTCAGCCCCTTTCGCCGCTCCCAACCTTGATAGCCTACAATATCCGGTGATTTAGCTTCTTCTTTTCATTAAATTTCTTCAAATGATCATGGATTCGCAACGTCAGGATGCCGAAATGATGTGAGACAGCAATATTGCTTCTTATTTTTTCTTTTTTACCTAGTTGTATCTCGAAAATTAACCTCTTAGGTTTGATTTTTGTTTGTAGGCTTAGGCATTATATCCATGATTATTTGCTGAAAAGAAACTTCCATGCTACTGCCCAAGCTTTTAAAAATGAAGTGAACATCCCGGATGAACCCATGGGTAAGGATTCTTTTCATGATCAATTTTGCAAATTCTTGTATGGTGAGATTGCGATCATGCATCCTTAATGAAAATTATGCGGAATATCCATATGTATAAACTAAATATTTTTGTAATTATTTCAGAAATTCTTGATGACTCTCATAGCAATTTCCTGCTTGATTGGTGGTCAATCTTTAGTGACTTATACTTTCAAAAGCAATCAAGTGGTGAAGGTCAAGGAACCATCCAGAAGGTAAAAAGAAAACATGAAGCATCCCTTATTATGCCAAACTAGTCTCTAAAAGTATGTCATTTCCCCATTTGTTAATTTTTTTGAAAGTATTTTTTTTTAATTGATCTCACATTTCCTCTTTTTACTTCTCAGGAGCTTCTATTGGAGCCCATTAAAAGATCAAATAAGCAAGATCCGTGGCTTCAAATGCACCGCAATATGACACCACAAGGGACATCAACTAATTGTATTTTACATTGTTTTCCCTTGATGAGAAATCAAGAGAATGAGAGGCAATGCGCCTTGATACGTCAATTTGCTAGCATAGATGAAACTGGGGCCCGGCAACCTAAAAACTTCTTTGGAGACATGCAACAAGACAAAAGATCTAGGAGTACACCTGCATATGATCATCTTGGGTATATCTTTTATAGTTGATAAAATTTCAAATATGAAAGTCATGCACTTAGATTTTTGTTTGGTTAATTTGAAGTTATGATGTGCAAATTGTTTTTGTGTCATAGGCAAGTGCAACATTTAAATTTCCATGGCTCCCTACTAATGGTAAGCATTTTCCAAAATATTCAATTTCATAATTTATATAATTATTTTGATTCAATTAAGGTGCAAAACAATTGAATATTTATTTAAATCATTATTTTATATGTGCTAATAATAGATATACTTTTTAGATTATCATAGGTTATATCATGAAGTTTATTAATTTATAATTAATTAACAAATATTAGTTATCAAATTGGTGCCTCTATCTACTTCTATATAAAAAGACTTGATCAAACTTAGAAATGAAGTTTATTATTCAATAATTATTTTTAAAAATCAAAATATTAATTTATATTATAATAATTTAGAATCTTCTTCTATACTATAAATTAATATGATGATTATAAGATTTAGTTTGATTCATCTTATAAAATGAATGTGAGATTAAAAAAATAATAACATGATTTTGGTGTGTACCATCACATACTGTCAATAAACTAAATTAGCTACAAGCAACAATTATGGATTAGAAATCTATTTTGCAGGGTTCGAAGCATGCTCGACTGATTAAATCTCCACCAATGGAATTATGTGGTATGCCAAATATCAATTTGCATACATCTAGATTGTTTGATATTAGTCGGCTTATGCCTAAATTTTCTATTTAATCTATATAATCAAAGGAACTTATCATTTTACTAATTTAGCTTTTTTATTGACTTGATCAAGAGCTAAAGTATACAAATGCATATCTTTATTGTTAGTACAAATAATTAATCAAATGAAGATTATAACTCCTTGAGGGAGGTTAAAGCAATTACACTTTAGTATTTTTGCAACTTCTACAATTTATTTTTATCGAAAAAATACTTAATACTTGGTTTTTTATCTTATTTTAATATATTGTATTATATAATTTTTATTTGTTTCCTGCTTATTTATGCAATATTCTTGAGTTAGTTTATATGAAACTTCGATTTATCTTATATTTTTTATGCACTTAATATTATAATTTTTATGGTATTATTATATCAATTTATGAAGAAGAACTAGCTACTTCCTATGATGCACAAAAAAGGCAACTAGAAGTTCTGACTTTTCAAATGATTTGGGCTAAGAGAATAGATCTTAGTCTAGCATATATAGAATACATTAAAAGAACTAAGTTTTATTAAATAGAAGAAACCTAGTTTTTCTTGAAAGACCATGGTTCATTAGATCCATCAGTGGTTTAATTATTTTTGTTTTTATATCCTTTTATAATCTAAAATAACAATATATTTCAGGTTCCAATATCTCTTGAAATTTTACCATGGTGGGTTCACTATCTCTTGAAATTACAATTCACAAGGTTAAAAAACTATAAAAATTTAGGTCTTTAAGTGTATGACTAGAATAATTCTATGTCTCACGTCTTCTATATCAAAAAAAATATTTTTCATTCTTATGCAGGTCAAGATAAGCTAATTGGTTGGCCACACTCTGTAAGTGGCTTATTATGGAATGTTTACTTGCTTCCTACATTCTTACATATGTTACTTTTATTGATAAAGATAATATGCCAATTTTCTCTACAGGGATTTGATCCAACTTTTTCAAGCGTGAGACAAAAGGGAATAAATCCACCATTAGTGTGTTCAAACCAAGTTCCACAACTTCATTCATTTACTTGGCACCAAGAACAATCACCAGCACAAGGATTGCATGTATCTGTAATGGACAATTCCAATAATATGGATCCACTAATTCTAGGTCTTTTGGATAATAATTTTAATAAAAACATCAACCAGATTGGTAGTTCATCCGTTCAAAAAGTAATGGTTATGACTATGGCAGAAGAAGAGGTAGTTCTTTTCAATATTATTAACACTTTCTTAGATTATCTTGTTCTATTGAAAGATATGCCCGTCGAAATAGTATTCTAATCATAGCACAATATCTCATATTATTTGCTTATTATTGTTTTCATTTCTATACTTTTTTTTAAAAAAAAATATTGAATTGCTAATGTAATTTCTTGGCTTATGTTTGTTATTCATTTGAAACTTAAATGTGAAAATTAGTGATCAATTTAGGGCTTAATAATTCTAACAAGTTGATTGCGTGTCATTAATATATCATATATTTATATTTTGAATGGAATAAATAATTCTTAAATTGTTATTTTGATAGTCTACAAGAAAAGAAAGTGTAGGTGGTGTGGTGCTCTCAAGTCTTAGGAGGCCACGGAAGGAGTCGGGATGAGGACTCCGAAAAGGCTAGGACAGATGTGGTTCTAGGGCTAGGACAGAAGTTGTCCTAGAATGGAGGCGGCATGTAACTCTTCATGGGCTTGAGGTTCGGATATTGAGGGCCTCAAAGGGCTTGGTTGGTCCTTCGAAAATCTGAGATTCAAGATGGAGCAAGAAATCAAAGTCAAAAAATCAAGACTGCAGAAGAAAGATTTTCTGCAGGTTAGTCGGTTCAATCCAAAACTAGGTCGGCTAAGTCTCAGAGCATAGACAAAATAGAAAGATCGAGTTTTGGAACTGTAGGCACGACACAGAACTAGGCCGGCTCAGTTTCAAAATAAGCCGACCCAGTGAAACTTAGCCAAACTGAAACGGCCTAGTGGAACTTAGCTGGCTCAATGCTGAGACTGAGCCGGCTCAGTGCGTGGATAGAGTTGCGCGAGGATCTATTTTGGACTAGGATTTGGATTGATCATAGGGGTCTTAAGGCCTGATTTGAGAGGTCTTAAGGGGACTAATTAATGTATGGATTGGGATTAGATTCGGGGGATGAGAGCATGTAAGACTTGGGCTTGGTGAGTGCTTTCATGTATTGAGTTAGCCTAAGAAAGTTTTTGAGCTGGGGTTTATTAGGATTCATATGGAAACTCTAGGGTATATAAATCAGGACATTGTAACTTTTACAAGAGAAGGAGAATATAATTGAGCTTTTCTCCCTAACTTTCTTCTCTCTGATTCCAACACCAAAATCCTAGCTTCTCTCATCTTTCTTAGATCTTCTTTAGTTTGCTAGATTAACACTCAGGTTCACGTAAGAGATCGGATCTACGGCTGTGGCTCCGAGCAGCCGTAGGAACAATAATTGGTATCAGAGTCAGGTTGAGCGTGAAGAAGGAAGAAGATCAGTTTTCAGTAGAGATTAACAGCGAGATTCAGATCTAAAGGCTTTCTCCAGACTTCGTGAGGAAGGAAGAGATCGCATGGCTGCTGTCCATCATCTCTAGTCAAGGTATTTCTCAGATTTATCTGTTTGCTATTTTTTGATTCAGATTGATCATGGAGAACAGCGGATTGAAGATAGGATTAGAGAAGTTTAATGAAAAAAAGTTTCACGATGTAAATGGTAAGGATGGAGGATCTGTTAGATCAGATGAGGTTGGATTCAGCCTTGGAAGATAGATTGAAGGAGATCACAGACAAAAAATGGGTATCCTTAGAGAAAAGGGCATGTGCCACGATTAGGACTTGTTTGGTGGATGAGGTTTTCTTTGGTGTATTGGAGGAGAGAACATCCAAGGGATTATGGTCAAGGTTGTAGCAGTTGTATATGGGGAAGAACATGTACAATAAGTTGATGCTGAAGAAGCAACTGTATAGCCTTCGAATGTAGGAGGGCGAGAATGTTGTGGGGCATATTTAGTTGTTCGATCGGATGAGCATGGACTTGCTTGATATAGGAATGGATTTAGAAGAGGAGGATAAAAGTCTATTGTTGCTGTGTTTGCTATTCAAGAGCTTCGATCCGTTGATGACAACTTTATTGTATGGTAAGAAGATACTGGTATATGAAAAGATCGTATCAGTGCTCAGATCTAACGAGCAGTAGGAATGGATGACAAAGAGGGAGGTCTTCCAGAAGGTCTTGTGGTTTCAGGGAAGCACAGGAAAGGAAAGAAGAAGGGCAAACAGAGGGATAGCAAGGAATCCAAGAGATGCTTCAAGTATGGAGAAGCATGGCACTTTAAGCGAGAGTGTCCGCTTTGAAAGAAGTACAAGGGAGGAGAAGGCTCGAATTTCATCAGTACAGTTGCTGAAAGTAAAGATTTGGATGAGCTCTTGGTGGTCTCGGAGAAGCCCATAGGGTACGGTGTATCTGAGATGGTTTCGGACAGGTCTGCAAAGTGCAGAGGATCCGAAGGATCAGCGACGGTGTTCGAGGTACAGCGGCAGGTCCAGTAGTGCAACATTGAATAGTTGGCCTCGGAAGACTCGGAGACAGAGTCGACTTCTGCGGTATCAGGGGGACTTCAGTTCCAGGTGGAGCATCGGACAGAAGTGGCTTCACTGGTGGAGGAAGCTATGACTCGGGTTCAAAGTAGAGGGGTGCAGAGGGAGGACCTATATCCCAGCATCAGTGCCAGGGCTGTACAGATCCAGGTGGAGAAAATTGTGCAGGAAGATAGGCGTGGCTCTTAGGGGACAGTGTCAGGTGGAGCATCAGGATATGCGGTGAGTGCCGGTAAAGAAACGTTGCATGATCTCCAAAGAAGTTCAGGATAAATGATGTAGTTGTCAAGTAGAAGGATACCTATAACTCCAAAGATGGTGCAGAGAAACAAGCCAAGAACTTTAGCGATGGAGGCGGTCATCCCGAAGGCCTCAAAGGGAGCTCAGCAGTTAAAGAAGAATGGTAGTGGCAAGATGAGCACGAGGGGCTATCAGGATATGTAGGGACAGTAGGATCGTGCAGGAGGATGTTGTCAGGTGTGCCAAGACTTAGGTGCACTAAAGTGGAGATTGCAGGTGGTGTGGTGCTCCCAAGCCTTGGGAGGCCACTGGTGGAGTCAGGGTGAGGGCTCCGGGGAGGCTAGGATAGGTGTGGTCCTAGGACTAGAACATGAGTTATCCTAACATAGAGGCGGCATATAACTCTTCATGGGCTTGAGGTTCGGGTATTGAGGGCCTCAAGGCGGCATATAACTCTTCACGGGCTTGAGGTTCGGGTATTGAGGGCCTCAAGGGGCTTGGTTGATGCTTTGGAGATTTGAGATTTAAGATGGAGTAAGGAACCAAAGCCGAAGAATCAAGACTGTAGAAGGAAGATTTTCTGTAGATTAGTCGACTTAGTCCAAAACTGGATCGACTAAATCTCAGAGCACAGGTAAAACAGAAAGATCGAGTTTCGGGACTGCAGGCATGGCACACAACTGGGCTGGTTCAGTTTCAGACTGAGCTGACCCAGTGGAACTTAGCCGGCTCAGTGCTGAGACTGAGCCGGCTTAGTGCGCAGGCAGAGTTATGCGAGGGTCTGGGTTGATCCTAGGGATCTTAAGGCCTGGTTTGAGAGGTCTTAAGGAGGCTTCATATATGGGTTGGGATTAGATCCAGGGGATGAGAGCATGTTAGACTTGGACTCGACGAGTGTTTTTATTTATTGGGTTAGTCTAAGAAAGTTTTTGAGCTGTGGTTTATTAGGGTCTATGTGGAAACTCTAGGGTATATAAATCAGGATATTGTAACTTTTACGAGAGAAGAAGAATATAATTGAGCTTTTTTTTCTAACTCTCTTCTCTCTTTTCTCTGATTCCAACACCAAAATTCTAGTTTCTCTTATCTTTCTTAGATCTTTTTCAGTTTACTGGATTAACACTCAGGTTCACGGAAGAGATCGAATCTATGGCTGTAGCTCCGAACAGTCGTAGGAATAATAGAAAGGAACTATTACATTATAGTGTTAAAGATGATGCACAATCCGGAGCTTTGTTGGCCCTTCTAGTGCTACTTCTCTGACTCCGATGACATCTTGCGGCGCATGCACCAACATCTGGAATTAATTTTGAAACCTTTGGCATTGCTGAAAAGGCAAACATGGATAATTTTGCAAAAGATAATGAGAAGATATATCAAAACTATTGTAATATTTCATTAAAATTATCAAGTGTATTATTATTTTTTTCATTCTTTGGTTGATCATCACGTCTTCTCTCTACACAGAATGAGCTAGTGGACGAGCAAGTGAAGGAAAATAACGGAAACAGCGTGGAATCTCAATCCTTTCCAGAAGATGGTGCTGGTGACGATAATACAAAAGCCCAACCTTGAAGCATCGAGAAAAAAGCTTCTTCAAATGTCAACAAAATATATATATAAAAGGTGATTTTTCTTTCACATATATTTCCACTAGAATGGCTTTGCACTTTATGGACCGTATGGTTCACGTTAATAACTATATATTATATAATCCTATTAAACATAGAATCCGATGAATGATGATATTCTTTTATATATATATATATATATAAAACTTTTGTAGGGAAAAACACTGTTAAAATTATTTCTTTGCATAACCATCATTGGTGATTTCTCATTATCTAAAATATTCGTTTGTCGAAGCAAACAATTACTTTCAACGTTAAAGTTATATGAAATGTTTTAGACACTTTATCTGCAGAGCCATCATAGTTATTTTTAGAATTGTAAAACGTAAGGTTTGTCGTATATTATGTAATTAATCTTTCTATAAGACTAATTATAATCATCTACAAGCCCGAGCTTTGAGCACAGTGAACAAAATTTTTTCTGATGATGATAAAGATGACATGAGAAGGTGGATTTTTTCCCCAAATATATTTCGATTAGAATGGTTTTGTAGGTCATGGACTTTCTGATGCATGGCAATGGCTACCTATTACAAAAATATTATGAATCACATAGAGTCCAATGAAGGATGAGACTCTTTAGTTACAAATGTTAAGCTTTTGAAAAGATCGATCTCCAAATAAACATTGCTAAGGTAGTTTGTCTAATCGTTTGTAACGGAAAACATGCTTGCTTAAGCAAGCATATACTTCCAAGTATATTTTAAATACAAAACAAAATGATAGGTAATGCACTAGTCTTACTATATAATATGTTTGATTTGAAAAGCTTGTATTTCATACTTTATTTTTGCTATTGATATAGTTTTTTCATTATTTGGTTCCACTTTCTGACAGATCAGTGAACTAGCTAGACCAAGGAAAAGCAGGGTTCCTAACGAGGATGGCCTACTTATTATGGAATTTTCTTTTGGAAATGAAATTTGGTTCCATGTTCCTCTTATCACTTTTTTTTTTCAGTCTTTATGTAAAAGGTAAATTATTCATAAGTCATTGAAATGAGTCTATTAGATATCATATCAATGTGTTTAATGAATTTTGATGCTACAATATTGTGGTATATTCTGCATAATTTGGGAATAAAGTTGTGAAAATAATTCAGGTTTAATGTGGCAATTGAGTGGAGTTTCATTAAATTCTCTTTACAAAGATATAAAATTATCTTTGAGTGAAACGATGAGTTTTAAGCATATGTTTATGCTAGTAGATTTATCATATTTTCCGAGACAAACTTAAACCTTTGATTTAAGACGATCAATTCAACTATTGTGAACTAGTTGAACTACAACAAAGTCTAGATTAGAATTGTTTGCAATGTTTGACTAAACTCATGTTTCTCGTAAGGCTTAACTTCTAAATTATATATTTTCTGCTGTTCAAGACAGCCCAAGGATTGGCTAAAGAATAATGTAACAAAATAAATATGTTTTGTTTCCCCCGGTGTCGATTTTGCCATAATTCAACTCCATTTTGCTATCCTATAACCTAATAAATTTTCATCAAGTTGCAGAAATGAAATTTAATAGGAATTTGTTAATAGCGAAGATGAGAAAAGTGGATGTAAATGATGTTGTTAAGGATAAACTCCGTTCCTGCCGAAGTCCAGTTCGATGCTCTGCCTAATGCAATCAGTAGCCGCGGAAGAGCTTCAATGGATGGATCTTAGTCGAACTTCTTAGCGGCCGAGCTCCTTCGAACTCCCAGCGTCCGGACCAAACCCCTTCAGCTGGCTAAACTCCTCAGCGATCGAGCTCCTTCGGACTTCCAGCGTCTGGACCGAACCCCTTCAGCTGGTTGAACTCCTCAGCAGTCGAGCTTCTTTGGACTCCCAGCGTTCGGACTGAACCCCCAGCGGTCGAGCTCCTTCGAATCCTTTTAGCCGGCCGAACTGCTTATTGGCCGGGCTTCTTGGATTCACAGGAGACGAACTCCTTCCAAGCCCCCCTTTGGTCGAACTTCTCTTAGAGTCCGAGCTTCTTTGAAATTGGTATATGCTCGAGTCCACCAGCCAACGCCTGCTTCCTCGAGCTACGACTGTCGGACCTCGACGGTATGACTGTCATTACCAGTCTGGCGACGCCACTCTCTCCGTAACTAGTCCCATGCGGCCCACAATCGGACGATATGGCCACCACCACTGGCGACACCACTCTCTCCATAACCAGCCCCATGCGGCCCATGATCTGTCAATATGGCTGTCACTATCCATCTGACGACGCCTTCCTCTCTGTATCGAACTCCATGCGGCCCCAACGGCTCTCTACCAGGCGGTATGGCCGTCACCATCAATTAAGCTCCGCCTATAAAGGACCTTCTAGATATGCTAACTCTAACCTCTGATCTCTAAGCTCTCCTCTTCTTCTCTAAGCTCAGCGGAACTCATTCCCGAGCACTCCATTCCTATTGGTCAGAGCTGACTTGATCGTCGGAGGGTCCTGCTGGAGCCACCCCCCATCGACTCCGGATGAGACTTTGTTTTGCAGATCCCCGATGGCGACCTCATCGGTCTCCACTCCAGCGGATTTTGGCGACGATCAATTTCTGCGTCAACAGATTGGCGCTAGAGGAATGGCTGAACCTCCGAGGTCCCCTTGTTCTTAAAGGAGTGCTCAGCGATGATCTCTCTCTCTCCTCTTCAGAGATCTCTCTTCTTCTTCTCTAGGGTTCATCCCCTAGGAGAAAATACCTCCCAAGAGGTCTTCGACTCGATGCTTGGCAGCCTTCGTGGCCCGATCTCCTTCAGATCCATCTGCTTCCGCTCTAACTCGGGCGGCTCAGGTTCCATCTGTGGCTGCGATGGATGCAGAGCAGTTTAACTGCTCGTCTAGCAGGTTCGTGACCTCACGGAAGCGGTGCAGGCGGTGCACCAACAGATCCCGATATTAGCTCAAACGGCGTGGGACTCCCCAGAGCCGTGCGGTCCGATCCAGGAATGGCCAACTTGGGCTATCCGACCTTCGATCCTCGGAAAGGGGAGGCAAAGGAGGGAGAGCCCCTGCTCGGACCGTAGCTCAACCCAGGGGGAAGCCTCGCACCCGTTCTGCCAAAAGACTTTGGAGATTAAAGATCGCAAAGACCTCTTAGATCGAAGGCTCTTAGAAATAAACCAGCGAATCGAGGAGCTCCATCACACTTCCTCCTTCCGTGGAAATGATATTTGTACTGACCCTCCCTTTTCGTAGAAAATTATGCAGAAAATTATGCAGGAGCCGATTTCGCCGAACTTCAAGCTCCCACAGCTCGAGAGTTACGATGGAACCACCGATCCGATCGACCACTTGAAAGCCTTTCGGACAACGATGTTGCTCCACGGTGCGCCAGATGCCATCTTATGCCGAGCTTTCCTCTCTACCCTTAGGGGGCTACCAGGAATTGGTACTCGGTGCTTAAGCCGAGTACCATCCTATCATTCGATCAGATGAGCCAATAATTCGTGGCCCACTTCATCAGTAGCCGACGTTCACGCCGAGGCTCGAATTTCTTAATGGCTATTAGACAGAAGGAGGGGAAATATATCCGGGCTTATGTCACCCGATTTAATACTGCCACATTAGAGGTCTGGAACCTGGATCAGTCAATCGCCATGGCCACCCTCAAGGACGGCCTTCAGAAGAATGACTTGCTGTTCTCTCTGGAGAAGAAGTATCCCAGGGATTTTGCAGACATACTGGCTCGGGCCGAAAGTTATACCCGGGCAGAGGAGGCTTTCGAAGTTAAGGACGGCAAAACCAACAGTAAGCGGCAAATCAGCGGGTCAAGCAGGCCTATCGAAGAAAGGAAGCGGATTGAAGCTCGGCCGCGCTTCCGAACTCCCCCTAGTCGTGGGCGAGCTCGAACTCCCCCTCGAGCTTGGAGGCAGGGAACCCCCAATGGAAGGGCACGTCGAGGTTCCCCCCAGTGCCGAAGTTTCCCCCGACGACGATTCCACAACTACGCCCCTCTCAACGCCCCGAAGACCTGAGTGCTGATGGAGATCAAGGAACGACTTTCGAGATCGAAGAGAATGTGTTTCCATCCCAGCAGACGTAATTCCAACAAGTTCTGCCTCTAGCATCGTGACCACGATCACGATACTGAGGAGTGCATCCAGCTCCAAGATGAGATCGAAGAGCTCGCCAGGCGAGGTAGACTTGGCCGATTCCTACGAAAATGATCTGAAGAGCGGAAAGATCGGCTGAGGGCGTTACCATCAAGTGAAAGAAACCAGCAAGAAGATCGGCCATCTCTTGGCGTCATCAACACTATCTCGGGGGGATTTCAACAAGAAGAGGCTAGCGGATCCGAGGGACCGGTAAAGAGGCGGAGGACCATGGAGCCCGTGACCTTCACCGAGGCGGACGGCTAGGGGATCTAATTTTTGCATAATGATGCGGTTGTAATTTTTTTGAACATTACTGACTATGATGTACGCCGTATTTTAGTGGATAATGGAAGCTCGACCGACGTATTATTTTACGATGCCTTCTCAAAAATGTCTCTATCCGAGGACCACTTGAGGCCTATGAACTTTCCGCTGGTAGGATTCGCTGGCAACACCGTACCAGTCAAAGGCGTGATAACTTTGGCTGTGATGGCAGAGCAACACCCGAGATTGGCCAAAATGCAGGTCGACTTTTTGGTCGTGAGGACTCCGTCCGCCTATAATGCGATTCTCGATCGACCTGATCTAAATGCACTTCGGACAGTGGTGTCAACCTGTTATTTGAAGATGAAGTTTCCGACGAGTCGTGGGGTCGGAGAAGTCAGAGGAGATTAGGCTCTGGCGAGGCACTGTTATTCGATCGCCCTACATAAGGAAGAATGGTCCGATCCTTATCTTGTTGATGGCCTGGATGTCCGCGACGACCTCACTGAGGAGCGAGGCGAGCCTATGGAGGACCTCGTCTCTATTCCCTTAAATGATGAAAACTCGGAGCACGCTGTGCAGATCGGCTCGAACTTGACGGATGAGGTTCGGGAGCAGCTCGTCGCCTTTCTCAAGAGAAATGCGGACGTTTTTGCTTGGACCCCAGCGGACATGCCGGAGATTGACGCCGAAGTCATGGAGCATCGGCTGACCGTCGATCCAAGGCACCAGCCGATAAGAGAAAAGATGCGCCACCACGCCCCGAAGAGGCAGAAAGTGATTATCGAAGAAGTAGACAAGCTCCTTCAAGCTGGACTCATCCGAGAGGTTAATTATCCGACCTGGGTCTCGAACATTATCCGACCTGGGTCTCGAACATGGTCCTCGTCAGGAAGGCGAATAACAAGTGGAGGATGTGTATCGACTTCAAGAAGTTGAACAAGGCCTACTCGAAAGATAGCTACCCCTTGCCCAAGATTGACCAGCTGGTGGATGCGACCTCAGGCCATGAGCTCCTCACCTTTCTGGACGCCTTTTCTGGTTATAATCAGATACGGATGGCGCCCGAGGACGAAGAGAAGACCACCTTCATTACTGACTGTGGTCGTTATTGTTACAGGATCATGCCGTTTGAACTCAAAAATGCAAGAGCCACTTACCAGCACTTGATTAATAAGGTCTTCAAAAAGCAGATCGGCCACAACATGAAGGTGTACATGGATGATATGCTCGTCAAAAATTGAGCTTCGATAGACCACTTCGTCGATCTTAAAGAGATCTTTGGTGTACTCAGGAAGCACAAGATGAAGCTGAACCCGACCAAATGCGCCTTTGGCATGACCTTCGAAAAGTTTCTGGGGTTCATGGTGTCGAGATGCGGAATCAAAGCAAATCTCGAGAAGATCCGAGCCATTCGAAAGATGACTGCTCCGAAGATGATCAAGAAAATTCAGCGCCTGATCGAAAAGGTGGCGTCCCTAAATTGCTTCATCTCAAGATCGGTCGAACGATGCACGCCCTTCTTCCAAGTTCTCAAGCGACCGAAGAACTTCTATTGGACGGTAGAGTGCCAACGGGCATTCGAGGAGCTTAAAAACTACCTCGGCTCACCCCACTACTGGCGAAGCTCGAATTCGAAGAAGAATTATTTCTGTATCTAGCTGTCTCTTCGGTGGTCCTGGCGGCAGTCCTGATCAAGAAAGAAGCAAGGACGCAACGATCGATCTACTACATGAGTTGAATCCTGAGGGATGCAGAGATTAGGTACTCTATGACAGAAAAACTAACTTACTCTCTTCTAATTGCTGCCAAGAGGCTCCGACCTTACTTTCAGGAGCACACCATAACGGTCCTCATGGATCAACTAATAAAAGCAGTTCTTCATCGGATGGATGCCTCCGGAAGAATCATGAAATGGGCAATCGAGCTCACAGAGTTCGACATCAACTACCGACCCAGGCCATCAATCAAAGCCCAGATATTGATGGATTTTATGGTGGAATGCATAATTCCAATCGAAGTCGAGCTTGGACAGAGTGGGGTCGACACCAAAGTGAGGCCGAGTCTGGACAAAGCCAAGCTATCACAGTCGAACCTCCCCAAAGGCTTTTGGCTTTGCACGTGGATGGTTCGTCCAACTCTATTAGAGTTGGTGTAGGCCTGATTTTGGTCAGCCCCGAAGGAGTCATCGTCGAGTACGCGCTACGCTTCGAATTTTCCGCGATCAACAATGGAGCCGAATATGAAGCGCTGATCGTCGGATTAAAGATAGCAAAAAAATTAAAAGTAGATCGACTTCAAGTCTACAGCGATTTTCAGTTGATGGTCGGTCAAGTCGACAGCAGCTACAAAGCATGGGAGGAAGGCATGGCGAGATACCTCGAAAAAGTGAGGGGTTTGGCCCCGACCTTCAACAGTTTCGGCATTCAGCATATTCCAAGGGTGGAAAATGTGAGAGCCGATCTTCTCTCTAAGTTGGCCACTTCAGTTCCGACCGAGCTACCTAAAGAAGTATTTTTGGAAATTTTGAAATGCCCAGCCATGGAGGAATCTCAGGCCGTCCTGCAGATGGAATTCGAGTCCAACTGGATCGACCTGTTAGTCGCCTACCTTAAAGAGGGGGTTCTTCCTCACGATCGGAAAGAAGCTTGAAAGCTCAGGAATCAGGTCTTTCGCTATATTTTATATAAAGGCAAATTGTATAAGAGGTCGTACTCCTTTTCGTTGCTGAGATGTCTCTGACCTTCAGAGGCCAACCTCACACTATGGGATGTGCACGAAGAACTTTGCGAAAGCCACGTAGGAGCCAGGTCCCTATCGCAAAAACTACTTTGGTAGGGGTACTACTGGCCGACCTTATTTCACGACTCCATGGAATATATGAAGAAGTGCGACCACTGTCAAACGAATGCCAGCATGCAAAGACAGCCGGCATCCGAGCTTGCTCCGCTCAGCGCACCTTGGCCATTTGTGCAGTGGGGAATGGACATACTCGGCCCCTTCCCAATAGCATTCGGGTAATGAAAGTTCCTCCTGATCACGATCGATTATTTCACCAAGTGGGTCGAAGTCGAACCACTAGCGAAGATCACCGAGACTAAGGTGCAGGACTTCGTCTGGAAGTCACTAATCTGCTGGTTCGGCCTGTCCCGAACCCTTATAATCGATAATGGACGGTAGTTCGCTGGGGCAAGGTTCGTTGAATTCTGCGAAAGGCTGAACATCTTCCACCGTTTCACATCGGTGGCTCACTTGCAGGCCAATGGGAAGGCTGAGGTGACCAATTGGATCCTGCTGCAAGGTATCAAGATAAGGCTCGATAGAGCTAAGGAGGCTTGGGTGGACGAACTCTACCACGTCCTCTGGGCATACTGAACTACTCAAAGGATGCCGATCGGAGAGACATCCTTCGCCTTGGCCTTCGGCACGGAGGCAGTTATCCCGATTGAACTTTGGCTTCCATCCGCACGAGTCGCGGGCTTTGACGAGCAGCTCAACCCTCAGGACCTCAGAGTTAACCTCGACTTGCTGAAAGAAAAAAGGGAGGAGGCCCATATCCAGATGGTAGCCTACAGACGGAAGGTGGCATAGTACTACAATCCAGAGTTAGGGGTAAGACGTTCAGAGTGGGGGACCTAGTACTTCGACGAGCCACCGTCTTTCAGCCTCAGAGTCAAGAAAAGCTCACCCTAAATTGAGAAAGTCCGTACGAAGTGGTGGAGGTCATCCGGCCCGAGACCTATCGCCTGAAGGAGCTCGGAGGAATAGTGCTTCTCCGACCTTAGAACTCAGAAAATTTGAGGGTGTATTACCAGTAGACTTTCTTCAATAAAACTTCTTCACTCAACATTATTATTTTTTGGTGCAAGAATTACGTGGCGATAGAAAAGGAGTGGATGAAAGTGGCCCGTTAGGAACAGGAGGAGAACCTCGTCCTGATGCGAGCAAAGTCGAAAGTCTCATTCACGTTAGATGAGATGGGGGGAGAAGCGCGGACGACGGTCCGCATGTGCCCTCTCAGCCCGTTAGGAATAGGAGGAGAACCTCGTCCTAACGCGAGCAAAGTCGAAGGCCTCGTTCACCTTAGACGAGATAGGGCGAGAAGCACGGACGACGGTCCGCATGTGCCCCCACAGTCCGTTAGGAACAGGAGGAGAACCTTGTCCTAATGCGAGCAAAGTCGAAGGTCTCGTTCACCTTAGATGAGATGGGGGGAGAAGCGCGGACGATGGTCCGCATGTGCCCCCACAGCCCGTTAGGAACAGAAGGAGAACCTCGTCCTAACGCGAGCAAAGTCGAAGGACCTCGTTCACCTTAGATGAGATGGGGGGAGACGGACGATGGTCCAAATGTGCCCCCATAGCCCATTAGAAATAGGAGGAGAACTTCATTCTGACGCGAGCAAAGTCGAAGGCCTCGTTCATCCTAGATGAGATGGGGGGAGATGGACGATGGTCCGAATGTGCCCCTACAGCTCGTTAGAAACAGGAGGAGAACCTCATCTTAACGCGAGCAAAGTTCAAGTCCAAGCTCTAAAGTCTACAGAAAACAGGATCTCCATCAACCTCGGTCAGAGATAAGATCTCTCCCAAAGCGACCGAGACAACCTCGATTAGAGGTAAGGTCCGCGACAACCTCGATCAGAATGCCCGCGACAACCTCATTCAGAGCACCCAAGAAACCTTGGTTAGAGATAAGGTCCGCGATAACCTCGACCAGAGCGCCCGAGAAACCTCGACTAGAGATAAGATCCGTGACAACCTCGGCCAGAGCGCCCGAAAAATCTCAGCTAGAGATAAGATCCACGACAACCTCGGTCAGGACGCCCGGGATAATTTCGGTCAGAGATAAGATCTCTCCCGAGCGTTCGTGCCAATCTCGACTAGAAATAAGATCGAAGATAACTCCGATTGTAGATCAGATCTCTTCCGAGCATCCGTATCAACCTTGACAGGAAATGAGATCTCCCCCGGGCTTCAATTTCAGCACCGACTTCGTTTGAAGATGAGATCTTTCCCCGAGCTTCGATCTGAACCAGCACGAAGAACTTCGGCAGTCACCTTTTCTGTACTTCCTTCTTTCGAGTTTTGAACTTGATAGTGGAGGGACTATTATTAGGGATAAACCCCGCTTCTGTCGAAGTCCGATTCGATGCTCTGCCTAATGCAACCAGTAACCGCGGAAGAGCTTCAACAGACGAATTTTAGCCAAACTTCTCAGCGGCCAAGCTCCTTCAGACTCCCAACGTTCGAACCGAACCCCTTCAACTGATCGAACTCCTCAACGGTCGAGCTCCTTCGGACTTCCAGCGTTCGGATCGAACCCCTTCAGTCGGTCGAACTCCTCAGCGGCTGAGCTTCTTCAGACTCCCAGCGTCCGAACCAAACCTCCAGCGGTCGAGCTCCTTCGAATCCATTCAGTCGGCCGAACTGCTTAGCGGTCGGGCTCCTTGGATTCACAGGAGTCGAACTCCTTCCGAGCCCCCCTTCGGTCGAACTCCTCTTGGAGTCCGAGCTTCTTTGAAATTGGTATATGCTCGAGTCCATCAGGCAATACCTGCTTCCTCGAACTATGGCTGTCGGACCTCGACGGTATGACCGTCATTACCAGTCTGGTGATGCCACTCTCTCCGTAACTAGTTCCATGCGGCTCGCAATCGGACGACATGGCCACCACCACTGGCGACACCACTCTCTCCGTAACCAGCCTCATGCGGCCCATGACCTGTCAGTATGGCTATCACTATCCGTCTGACGATGCTTTTCTCTCCGTATCGAACTCCATGCGGCCCCAACAGCTCTCTACCAGGCGGTATGGCTGTCACCATCAATTAAGCTCCGCCTATAAAGGATCCTCCAGATATGCTAACTCTAACCTCTGATCTCTAAGCTCTCCTCTTCTTCTTTAAGCTCAGCGGAACTCATTCTCTAGCACTCCATTCCTGTTGGTCAGAGCTGACTTGATCGTCGGAGGATCTTGTCGGAGCCACCTTCCACCGACTTCGGACGGAATTTTATTTTGCAGGTTCCCGACGGCGATCTCATCGGCCTTCACTCCAGTGAATTCCGACGACGACCAATTTCTGCATCAACAGATGTCATATTAAATTTTGATGCACAAAAATTTTAGCTTTAATTGTGCGTTTCTTCTTATACAAAAATCAACTGCTCTAGTCTAAAAAAGGAATTCAATTTCATTTGCATAGGGCATCTCTTTCAATCACCAATATTGTAACTAAAGTTATGATAATTATTTGAAGATTTGTAACTCTTAAGAAGGAATTACTGCTTTTAGTGTTCTCTAGAATTTTTATACTTATTTTGTAGTACTCTTTGAGATTGAAACAAGTTGGCAGAAAGATTCTTCTATAGCTCATCATGCCGCTGTTCTATATATATATATATATATATATATATATATATATATATATATATATATATATATATATATATATATATATATATATATGATACATGCGGACGACCATATGACTCTGATATGAGCTGTTCCATGTTCTTAAGATCACAAGAGAAAAAGCTCGTAGTTGGATGAAGCCTTCAGCATATACCTTCACGATAAACTGATAGGTTGTCTGCGCCAAAAACTTCAAACTTGTACGAGAACTATAAATTTATCCCAAACTTCAATTTCATATATTGAAACTTGTTATATTTCATAATTAATAATTCTGATATCTAACGAAAAGTAGGCATGCGGTATCATGCGTCGTGAAAATTACATAATGCGGACAAAACTATACTTTGAAGAATAGTTAAGTACAGAGAGAGAAATTGGCGGTCATCGTCGGCGGGATGGATGTGGCGGTGGTGGAGGGGTGGCGCTGGAGCTCCCGGATGAAGGGCGCGACGGAGAGGCCTGCTCCCGACCAAGCACCTACGAGAGCTGCAGGTCCAGGAACCGGAGGTCCCGGGGCAGCAGCCCGGTGAGGCGCGACACCGAGTGCCGCCCGGCCTCCACCAGCAGCGCCTCCCTGGCCGCGTCAGCCACGCACGCCTCACGGCCACCGACACCGTGTGGAATGGAATAGATATTGTCACTTTTTCGGGACAGCAGGGACATCTGACCTCGGTCAGATTCTAACAAGAGAGGAGCCAGCTTTCGGCGAGGACACAAGATCCTTCCTGCTGACATCCATAAGGAGCTCGACTGGGTCACCCGCCTCACGTTCGCAGCCAGGCAATTGAACTCCGAGTCACGAGGGCTGGCCAGCCGAGCATAGTCCTTCTGGATTAACAGGGTCGTGCTCCGGAAGAAGCATGGCCTACTCGACTAAAAGAGGTTTTGCGATGAGGGGAGAAGATATGCTATAAGGAATGTTGGCCACACGGATTACATTTCGGAAATTCGATCTTGAGCGCATCGCTTCTGATCACCTGAGAACACCAGCAAGAAAGCCAGTAAGTTAGACAGGTTCGGTTCCTTGTTTGGGGAGTTAGAACAAACGAGTTGTGGGCATGTCGTACGTAGGTGAGCCGCGCGGCCGTCGAGGGCTTCGACCATCGGGTCGTCAATCTCCACGGCCACCACCCGTCAGGTGGATTCAAGGAGCCTCAGGTTGAGGTTTCTTGTGCCGGGGCCGATCTCAAGGACGGTGTCGGTGGGACGTTTAACGCGGGCGCGGTGAGAATGTGCCGCCCTCGGGCCTTGTGGAGGTGGAATGGACGGCCCCATGCGTTCCTTCAGCTTGCTTCTGCTTGTCACGTTCTTCGGCGACGTCGTTATCTTTTTGTTGCCTGAGCTTTGTAGCAGTGTCCCTCGGTGCAGAAAAAGAGGGCAAAGCTTTGGGCGAGCAATCCGCGGCTTTGCAGCCGCAGGATGCCGACTCTTCGCCATATCACAACTCGCCAGCAATGACGCTGAGGCACCCGGGAGAAACTCAGCGGGAATCGTTAAGCCTCTGCTAGGCGTCTGGCACGGTTAATGTTATGGTACGGGAAAAAGTTGCTTGGTAGATGGCTGCAATACCAATAACTGATTTATTTAAAATAAATATATAAGTATATAGTTGATTTGTAAATTTTATAAAAAATTAGTTATTAATCTTGTAAGAAAAGAATTTTAGCAAACACCATACATTTAAGGATGGAATTGGTAGTTATCTAAGTAAATATATATTTGATATTCAATATATGTGTATGAGCATCCAATAATTATATATTAGATATTCAATAAATGTGTAGAGCTAATCTGGTATTTAGATTTAGAAACAAAAGTGGATCAGAACCCCGAATGTGTATTTCTTTTTAAAAATCCAATACTTTCTTGCAAAATTGATATTTAAATAGAATTTCATGCATAAGTTATTTTTAATTAATATGTATTAGTTTTATATTAATTATATACAGAGTAATATGAATACTAAAAGAAAGAATATAAATATAAGAGAAAAGGAAGCTCTACATTTGCTCTTTTTCATAGATGAGTGTAGAGTTGAAAAGGTTGAAAGTATATATAGATACACACACTATGAATTCGCATCATGAAGAGAGAGAGATTAATCTAGACAACTGATGTATACAAGTTGTGAAAACAAGAAAGTATTTGTTAAATGACTATGATCCTATCAATTGATGAATTTACTATATATATATATGTGTGTGTGTGTATGTACACACAATACCAAATATATTTTTCATTTTAAATCATTAGTTGTATCATGATCTGTAAGCATGGCAACTTCATATTCACTTATACGAGCTTTAAAATGCACAAGTGGCAAAGTCCTTTTACTCCAATTCACACATCAAATTCCTACAAAAAAAAAAAAGCTCACATCAATCGAATACATCAACATTCACAACATAACATAGTAAAGTCCATATTTAAATAAAAAATTTTCAAATAGTAAGTATGATATATAGCCATTAAAGTATCATGATCGCTATTGTTACTGTAGTATTAATGAATAAATTTTCATAGAATATCTCTATCTTTGACATATTTATGCAAATAATCTGTTACATAGTAAACTATGACTTGAACAAAATAATATTACTATTTTTCTACTATATTGTGTATTTATAATGGTTAAAATGCTATTCTTTTATTCTTAAATATTTCTTGACCATTAATTTCATGTCACACTAAGTAACAATTTTAGAGGGGTCAACTATGTGGCAATGACATTATTGATTCATTATTTGAAATTTTGGCTTCAAAGGATTTATAATTCTCTTCATTCATAACCTTCTAGTTTTGTTTAATAGCTAAAAGGTTCGATTTAATTAGTTATCATTAATTACCGGGATTCACTTACTATTTTGCTATGATTAGGAAAAATTAGATGGAATATATAGCTATATATTTGAATGGATGCTCATTCATTATTAATAGCTAAAATATTATGCCCCCTCCCTCTTGAATAGGTTAATCTTATTAAAATTGAATCACCATTCAAAAAGTGTTTTTCAGTTTTTCTATAATTTTAAATTATATTAGTAGAGATTTATCACATATATATATATATATATATATATATATATATATATATATATATAATAATACTCTATGGAGGAGTATTATGGTATTACCAACTCCGCAAGTTTTGTTGTGCCACGTGTCCATATTAAAAAAAATTGAAGGTAGTCGTTCGAGCATGCTTCCGATTGAGGGCGAGGTAGCAAAAGAGGAGCTGGTGGAGGTGGGCGGCATGGGCCCAGAGGTCCAACCTTAGTGCTGCCACCATCTCCTCCATCGACCATCGGAACTTTCAGTATAGGTCCGATGAGTATGTCGGCATGGCAACCCCAGCATCGAGGACGTCGATGGCCACCATAGTCAAGTCCATGATTGAGTTCGATAGGCTGGAGGATGCTAGGAAGAAGCGATGGAAGGCGATGGTAGTGGAGAGATCATGATCTGAGGGGCAAGAGCCCTCGGCGATCGTCATGGTGCCAATGGCGGAATTGGAGGAGGAGGAGCCCTAGGCGGCGGTGATAGTGGAGGAGGAGGAGAGGGTTGGCATTAGGATTTCAAAGTTGAAGGTGGTGTGAGTGGGTCCCCTGAGGTTTTGAGAGCTTAATCTTGAGCATATGGGTTTTTGTAAGAGCTGTGGCGGTGGGAGTTGGTCCCCTGAAGTTTTGAGAGCTTAATCTTGGTAGAAGCATGATATTTTGAAGGATTTGGGGATTTTAAAGATTTTTGGCATTCCTTCGCTATCTCTGACGTCAGGAACAAATCTCAATTCATTGTTGAAGTATCCATATTTATCTCATGATTAACCCACGGTGGAGTCATATACATGGAGAATCTTCTCCAAGAGAATATGTTCGCAGGCCATGCCATTGTGGCTGCCGGCTCTGTCGCTATAGTGTCTTCCCTCATTTATCCTCTCGTCACCCTCAAGGTCCTCTTTCAGATATTATCTACATCCATTCATATATTTTTGTGATCTCTCTCTATATAGAAAGAAAAAATTTCGTCCACACTTTCTACATACTATTCTGGATTTAAGAAATATATATTTTATCTTTTTCTTTAAAAATAAAAAAATTATAATTTTTTTTTTGTTAATTTCTACAAGCATAGGGATTTGGCTTCGTTTTTCAAATATATTATATTATTATTCTTTCCATTTTGTGCAATCTTTTATGCATAAAATTTTGCCATACCTTTCCTGCATATCAGAGTTGCACGAGTTCATGATTTCCTGCCATGATGACTTTTGAATGCATGCAAATTGATGTGGGGTCTATGCAATAATTAGATATAGCTCAGATGGTAGAAAGGATTCGATTGATGTCAGGAGTTTCAAATAAGTGAAATTCGAACATTGCATGGATACGTTAACTTTTTTTAGTATCATATTATAATAATATATATGATATTATAATAATATATATGTTATTATTATGTAACACCATAATAATATGTCATTATTTGAAAAAAATAATATCATATTATTTTATAAAATAATAAAAAAATATAATATATATAATAAATAAATAAAATAATAATAAAATTTTAAAATATTTATTATGAAAATTTTTTTATAATTATAGTTCATAATTATTCATTCCATGCAACATCTGGATATTAGTTTATGAGTAAAATAAAAAAAAAAGTTGAAATTAAATTTAAATAAAGCTGAAAAATAAATTCGTTTCAAATTTATTCTTGTTTAAGGCCGTTGTACAGTGGCGGGTTAGCGGAGGTATCCCAAACAGTCACGACGGCCGTTACTGGAAACCAGGACATAGTGCCCATGGCTTCAGGGTTTCTCCGCAGGCAACGCCCGTCAAGATTCCCTCGCTAGGATAGGGCTCCGTCCGTACACTTCTCCAACGTCTAGACCTATCACTCCGAAATCCGATCCCTTTGATTCTTGATATCTTCCCCCAATCGGAGGTTTCTCGGTTTCTGTCGATGTCGTTCGTGCGTCTCGGAGACATCGACATTAAATCACAAAACCTCTCCCGTCATGACTTCGATCTCTCTCTGTATTCGATCTTTTCTCGATTGCCCCTCTCCCAATCGTTTCTTGGATTTAAGTTTTTTTGCCCCTCTCCCAATCGTTTCTTGGATTTAAGTTTTGATGGTTTAAAGGCTTTTTCTTGGGATATTTGGAGTGAAATTGAATGGTTGAACGCTCAGAGAGAGAGAGGCTAGGAACTTGATGAAGATAAATTCTACGGAATCTCGATGGGTCTTCCGGAACGAGGACGAGGAGGGCTCGGAGGAAGAAGGGGAGGAATCGTCGCGCCGAACGAGTTTCGAGTCAGAAGAAAATAATATGTAGCAGGGGCTGAGTAGGATCGGTCCCCAGATCGATTCCTTTGACATAGAGGTCCTCGAGCTCCCCGGAGCCCACAGAAACGACCACGAGGCATGATTAGGCCTTCCACACTTCGTTAACCGGATCTAATTTTCGGTATCTTCGATAAAATTGAAGTTTGGAAAAGTTTGTAAGTACGTGAATAAGTTCTTTCTGAAATTTTCCTGCCCAATTGTAGGATTTTTATTTGGGCAGGAATGTTATAGTTTCTCTTCAGACAGTTGGAATGGTATTTGGGGATGTCCGGGCCAGCCCACCGTGCACGTTTGACGTGATGTTAACAAATATGCTATTGGTGTGAAAGAAATTCTTGGAGCACCCTCTGTTGTTATATATCCTTTGATTTTGATGCCACTGGTGAAGTAAATCTTTATTTGTTCTCTGGGCCAATGAAGGCGAAGGTATGCAGGGGATTGTAAATATTTACTTGCTTTTGGTCCTCATTTTATTTAGGTATTGCGCTGAACGAGTTTAACTTAATGTTGTTTCATTTCTCCTGCCTCATTTTTTTTCAGGGGTGCACGTTTGCTCTGTATTCATTGATGTGCAGGAATGCAAGGCAAGTTGTCTCCCAAACCAATTGCCTTCTGATGCTCCTATATCAGGTTTCCAGCTCAAGGTCCCATCACCAAAGCTTGAGATGTCTCGAAAAATTGAGGAGCATGTTGAGACTTCATTAACATTGAAGAGGCTACTCCTAATGTTGGTGCTGTGTGGCGCCTCAATGGTCGTAGCAGATGGACTTGCACCCATTTACATTGTACTCTCATTCAACGTACTATTGCAGAATATAATAACCTCTATCAGTTTCTCAGCAAAAGGAATGTATAGAATGTTTATTCTTTGTCTATCTCTTTGTCATTATTTATACCTTTTTGTTTGTTTCTTTTGAAAATTACAGTCATGTAAACCTCTAATTTTAATTGCTAATAGCAGAAAATCTTGAAATTGTTTGTTTCAGCATATTATGCTTCACCAGCTTGTGAAAAATGAGCATGCACTGGTATTCTTACAATTGTTCTGTTAATTCAGATAATATCTGCACATTTTATTGCAGTTTTCTATTATAAATTCAAGAACGGATGCATATTTTACCACTGCATGCTTGCAGGAAATGTCATGCTATTTTTTAAATATGATAGTTTTTGATGGCTAATCTGGTAAGTAGTTGTCTCATTTTCATGCATATATTGGAAGGGCCTTGAAGCATGCCCGTGCCTTCTATATCTCACTTTATTTTCCCATTTGACTGACCATTGGTATGTACATATGTTCAGAATAAGGTGATCAAAGAATGGAGGTAAATGAATTCCATATAGTCCTGATAAACTGAAAACCTTCCTAATACTACCTATTAATCAAATTAGGTTTTTTTCTGACATGTATATACTAAAACCAGGATTTTGAATCAAGAAGCATCTTTAATTCCCCAATCTAAAGGCTTTCTAACCAACCAACCGCTTATTGTTAGGTGTTTCATATTTGCTAAGATCTTCATAACATTTTAGTAATTTTCAGTCTTTAAATAAGCTAACAATACATAACTGGCATGAATTACAATATATATCATCATGAATTCATGACGAATTGCAACTCTATGATCTGATGGTGGAGGCCAACATAAATCCTTATTCTCAGCAAATGTTCGATATTGGATCTGCAATGTAGTTGCGCTCTTTCATTGTGTGGATGAAATAAAACAGTTGATGAATCGTAGTGAAGATGAATTAATTGCAGTGAGTGATTCATCCACCATCTTTGATTCTTCTACACAGTGATTTTTCAAGTAGTTGTTCTTTAGCTGATAGATCCTAAATTATAGGATCCTCAAATATTGTGTTTTTCGGTAAGGTCATTGAATCATTGGCTAACACATGTTCAATGATTGGGCATTCAGCTGTCCAATTAATTTTGACTGGATTTGTCATTGGCTAGCTCTTTAAGAAATGGGTCTTCAAATGCCACTTTTATCTCCTTCATGTCATCTTTGCCCAAACGCTAGCCTCCTTTTGATTAGCCAATGTGGGACACGGAAGATCACTTAAAGATGTGGGGCTTGCAGTAGCTCTTTTGTCGATGACATGAGCTGAGTTATCTGAGCACCGCCGAATTGTTGCCTTCCAAGTACTCTACATGGTTAATCAGACTTTTGGCCATGGATATGGGGTGACATATCGGTTGAGAAAAGATTGGCTACGATCAGCCTTCCATGTGTCCTATGTCAATAACCACGGTCTTTCTACCAATTTTACTGTTTACATTATAAATCTTGCGACTTCTTTCCTCCTTTGTTCTGTCATGAGAAGCTGGGGCATTGAATGCTTTACTGATCATAACATTTTCCCGGACTTATTTTTCAGTCGTGGTAGACTGTATTTATACTCTTAATAACAAGGTTGTTTTCACTCTGTTGGATGTTAGGGTTACAGATAAATTAAAAGTAGGATGGTAATCCATGACATTAACCAACCCATGATATGCAGGTTCTGGTTTGACATAAATGGTTTTGGTTTATAAACATGCCAACATGACTGAACCTCTTTATTAAATAGTTTGGATTCAGGTTCAGAGTTCTGGCTCCTTTAACCCATTTATACCTGTAATAGTTGGTTTAAGTCAGGTTGATCCATTACAACCTGTTTATGACTCTTCTGCCTATGTCAAATCGGACACATAGGCTCCTGGAGACTAGATCTGACTTGATATGTTGCTTAAGCAGCCAAAAGTTTAAGTGGTCAGGTTGGGTAATCGGTTTATTAAATGAGTCAGATTTAGGTTCCAATTTTTGTCCTACTTGATAAACAGGCTAGGTTCAGATTGGCAGTTTTTTCTCTAAAATCTGCGTCTTAGACCAGTCCCTGAACTTGAACCTGCCTAACCAATTGCCACCTCTAATTAAAGGATCTTTTTTTCCAGAAGTCCTACAAGTTGAAAGAGGGTTTTCCTTTATGTACCAAAAAAAAAAAAAAAGAGGGTTCCTTTAGGATGTTGATTTCCATTCATGTGATCAGCTTGTGAGTTGGTCCTTTTAGTGGGAGTTTGAAGTTAAGAATATCTGGAGGTTAATATTACAATCTGACTGCAGATGTTATGTAGGAGAGGTGGAGATCAGACTTCTCACAAGTGAACATTTGCTAGTATATGCACGTCTTGATTTCAACCTAATTAGAAAGGGAATGTGTTTAGGATGTAAACCTGACCTTGAACTTCACTCAGTATTCTGACCTGATGTTTTCTGATGTTGTTCACATTTATCACGCATGGCAAAAATCCAAAGGCCGTGCTCACACTTGAGAGGCAGTTGGAAACATGGACTTAAGAAATTATCACTTTTTGCTTTTTCATTCGAACATGAAGAACGAAGTGCTAACACAGTAATAGATTTATTCAGATGAATTCATGCTACCATTTTGAATTTCTACATCATATAAATGTAGATTATTCTTTTACATATCAATTTCTTGAATAATATGTCACATTTGAAGGAAAAGATCCATGTCCTTTTCAAGGCATACTTACACTCTTATGCTTCACACTGATTTTCCTAGGGAGGTGAGCCTGTCTGGCAGTATTTTCTGTGCTTGATCATTATGCTATAGACCTTTGATATTTGTAATAGAAACTAAAATTGTAAGATTGAAATGATGCTTCATTATTTTATCTATACATCTGCTCTTTCAAGTTGTACTGCTGCAGTTATTCATTTTTATTTTTCCATTATTATTGCAGATGAAGCAGCGATGATTTTGGCTGCATTTCCTACGGTCTTATTCAGTGTACAGAGGTTTGGGATGAGTAAAGTGGTGTTAGATGTATGTCCTAGAAGTCAGATTGGCTGATACTTGTAATACATATTATTGCAGATGAAGCAGCGATGATTTTGGCTGCATTTCCTATAGTCTTGTTCAGTGTACAGAGGTTTGGGATGAGTAAAGTGGTGTTAGATGTATGTCCTAGAAGTCAGATTGGCTGATACTTGTAATACATATTATTGCAGATAAAGCAGCGATGATTTTGGCTGCATTTCCTACAGTCTTGTTCAGTGTACAGAGGTTTGGGATGAGTAAAATGGTGTTAGATGTATGTCCTAGAAGTCAGATTGGCTGATACTTGTAATACATATTATTGCAGATAAAGCAGCGATGATTTTGGCTGCATTTCCTACAGTCTTGTTCAGTGTACAGAGGTTTGGGATGAGTAAAATGGTGTTAGATGTATGTCCTAGAAGTCAGATTGGCTGATACTTGTAATACATATTTTAGGAATATTTTTATAATTTTAACTTAAAAATTAATAAAGAGTTAGTTTCTTTTATCACATTGTATGGAAAGTGTCTGTGATACATCCTTTGAGCTAATGGAAATGATAATACATATTTTCAAGAGTTAAAAATTTAAGACATATATTTTCATAATTAACTCATAAACTGCTTCCGATCGTAAGATCATCACGAGTATGGTGATTGATCCGGAAGATCAGTATATGATCGCTTTTTTAGGATAGATGAGTCTTGAGTCTATGATGTAAAGACATCGGAGTGAGAGTATGGGTACTCGTTGAGAAGGAGGGTACTGAGCGTGACCATCTCGAGCAATCATAAGAGAGTCTATCTTCTCGTCGATGACTAAGCTTGATGTTGCAGTTCTTAGACCTGAGGTGCATCGGTAGTTCATCTTGAATGTATTATAGTTTTGACTACACTATAATTTAGTCTCCCAGCCATTCGGAATCTTGAGGTGTATGTTGGCTATAGCATGTTCATTGTATGAACTGGATCGCACCAAAATGTGATCTATCAAACTCGGTAGAGTAGTCCTATGATGATCATGAGATCGAGTCCTTAAGCCCATGGCCATGGCTATAGCAATGTGATATAATAGAAAAGAATTTTCTATTAGGGTTTCACATCAGACTCGAATCGAATGATTCAATCATATGATGGGATGTTGGGTTTGACGAGTTCATCTTAACCTTAATCCTGTCGGAGCTCATGATAGAAGAACCCAATCACATAGGTAGTTGCACCGAGAGGTTTGTATTTGGTTCTGATGGATTACCACTATATACTGTTAGGTGTCATTGATGGATTTTGGGAGCAATTAGAATAATCTTGATTGATCATTCTAATTTGATAAATCGAAAGAGTTCCGATCCATCGAAAGATGTTTCGATGATGTCGATGATAGAGATCACGACATGTCTCATTACCATATATAACTGAACCTAACTGGATTACACAAATAAGGATTTGGATCTGGATGTCATCAATTGAGCTAACCCAGTTCGATGATTTGAATTAGATCCAATTAGGTTCAAGAAAATTATGCTAGCACATGATTGAGCCTAATATTCTCCTTCTGTAGTCTTTTTATTCGAATCAAATTGGATTTGGCTCATCCAAAAATCCTGTCCTACTATGACTGGAGCTTGTCCAAGTCAGAAAAGTGTTGTTTTAATCTAATCTAGGCTTGTCTTAATCCATCAGATGGAAACAGAACAAGACTTGCTAATTCCTGAAACTTTTAGGAGAATGGTCAAAAGTTGATCTGGATGTAGGAAAGAAAGGATAGGGGACGTACGCCCCCTGGAGAATTTTGAGGGGCGCATGCCCCTAGATGTTTTCTTGAGAGAGGGGATGGTGCACGTCCCCCTAGGCATGCGCCCCATATGGATAAGGGAGTTGACCCAATCAAATTATATTTGACTAGGGCAAAGAGTCTTGATAAGATCAAAGACTTTAGAAGAATAGTTGCTTACGCCACCCTCTTTCCTTATCTATTTTGTGCGGCAATTTTGGGAAATTTTGGACGGCAAAACCAAGTAGAGACCTAGTGTTTGGCATGGCAAATTAGATTAAAATCTAATTTAATCAAGCAATTTGATAGCTTGATCAAATAGGACTCAAGGGTTGGCGCGGGACTCCATAAAAGGACCCTGCACCCTAGGGTTTCTCTACGCCCATCTCAACATGTTGAAAAGCTGCCGCATCCTGCACTTCCACGCCCCCCTCCTCTGCTCCTCTCCCTTTTCTCCACGCCCAAATGGTTGGGCAAAACAGCGAGGAAGATCCAAGTTCCCCTAGCGCAAAGATCAGGCAAAGAGACAACTTGTTTCGTGAGACGGAAGGGCAACCATCAGAGATCCTTTTGAAGGTTCTATAGATCAGATCTAGATCTGATCTTTGGAGATCAGATTCAGAAGGAGAAGGCATTTAGAATCAGCCCAAGTGGACTCCGATAGAGGCTAGGCACGTGCGCGGCTAGATCTAGAACTTTGGATACGTCAAATCATCATCAGGGTAACGGTTTACTCTTGAAAGATAACAAAAGTTATTCCTAATTTAATTTTAATTTTATATTTTAATATTAGATTATTAGAATCAGATCCGAGAACTCTCAGAACTGATTAGAATTTGTAGAAATTTTTTTGTAATTTTGCTATAAATCAGATTAGATCGATCCTTTGGCGAAAAAACCTAATTTTTCCTATAACTAGTATCAGAGCTGCATTTGCAGTTCTTCAGATCTATTTTAGATCTATTTTTTAATTTATTTATTATCTAATATTAATGATTTCAGATGTCACATCAGATATGATCAAATAAAAAATCAGTAGATTAAAATTTTAATTAATATATGAGATATATTTGATGCATGTCTAGACTAGGTTAATAGAATTATTTTATAAATTATCTAGAATAAAATTTTATGTGATATAATCATTTAAAATTTTATTTTTCAGATGTTATATCTGACATATCAAATTTAAAAGCATGTATATGTTGGTTTACATTTTGATACATGAGATGTATACAAAGCATGCATAGTTGGATCAATGATTATATATGCGATATATATTATAGTTCTAATAATTTTTTGTAGTGTAGATCAATTTCTGATTAAGACATTCTCCTTGATCGTCCGGTCATAAGAGTAAGAAGGGTTTAAAGGTCCTTTCTTTCCATTCGATGGGGTGCTCTTATGGTGTGTAGGGCGTTTAAAAATTCTAGGATGCTACGCGTTTGTCCTTAATCAGAAATCAAAAATTTACTTTTCTACAAAATCTTAGATCCCAAAATCTTAAGATTTTTATGCATGTTTTGTTTATGAACCCTAACTTAATTAAGAATTAAGTTTATGAACTCAATTAGGTCTAAAAATTATGAATTTTCATATCTAAAATACCTTCATAAATTTATGTTCGGGTATGGGTAGTTCAATTAGATCTAGCAGTTGATCAAATTGAATCAAGAGTTGATTAAGTGGGATCAAGAGTGCTTAGATTTGACCAGTTCAATAGGATTAAGTCTGGATTAAGGTTGACTCATAGTCACATGTGGTTAATCAAGTTAAGTCCTAATTTGGCTCCGCGGATCGAGCCTGGGTTGTAGGCTGATCCGATCGGTTCTGGTTTAACAATTTAGTGTCTAAGGTAAGTTTGGCAGTTACGACCGATTGGGAGCTACTCGATCTGAATGCATTCTTATCACGTTAATGGCATATCCCTTCTATCGGTCATTTACCTGATCATTTGGGTCGATCCAGTTCTGATTTGAGATGGCTAACGATTCGAGCTAACCTATACCACTAGATTAGTCATAATTATTATGACTAAGTCAAGTCATGTCTAAGAGACTTAAATCAATTTTTTCTAAGAAAATATTAAGTCATAGGTCTTCCACCATTGTAGATATGCGGGCTCTTCTTGGGGTTGATTGTTTTCGGCTGGTTATAGTGGTTTAGTTGCATCAGGAAGACACAACCATGTCTATTAGGCATTGGATGCTACGGGTTGGAGGATGGGTTGGGCTCAATATTCTGGATAGGTGAGGGATCCAATCAAGAATTTAATTCGTGCAAATGATGGGTCTGACTTAACTAAGAATTGGAGCAATATTTCGGACATGATGAGCTTCATGAATTAGAGATCAGGTTTGGGTGCACCATGATTAGAGAATCATTGGACAAGAGTTATCCACTCATCGATTGATCCATCATCAATAACTGTTAGGTGAGATGGTGAGCCAGTCGGTAGGACTGCACCATCCATTAGAAATCTATGATCATGGAGATTTTCGCATCTCTACGAAAGAAGTGTAGGGATCCAACAAAATAGTGGGAGCCTAATTTGTTTAAAAATAAAACTCTTAAATAAATTGGTTAAGTCTAATTACAAAGTCTAACTAAAGATTTTGACTCTCTATAAAAAAATGTCTGTGTCAAACCCACTAGTCCGAATCCTAGACACCCACAGACTGACCGAATTCAATTACAAAGATTGACTGAGGAACTTCAAAATCATTTTGGATTTTGAGAAACTGACCTATGTATTGGATTAGAACCCTCCCACCTTACCAGTCCGTCCAATTGCTAAACAGAGAGCATCTCTAGAGAAGTAGATGGACAATGATAACAAAGCTAGGTACTATATATCGGGCTCAAGGTCAGATGAATTGCAGCACCAATATGAAGACATCGAGATTGCTCGCCAAATATTGACTCACTTGCAAGATTATTTGGTGAGCAGAGTTGCGCAGCTTGGTATCAAGTCTCCTGGAGACTTTTTAAGGCTCAGATGCGTGATGGGCAATCGGTCCAAGATCATTATTTGATAATGATCAAAGATCTAAAGGAGCTTGAAAAGCTCGGTGTCATGTTAGACAGAAATCTGCAGATTGATGTGATCTTGCAGTCCTTGATTGATGTGTTGAGCAGTTCATCATGAACTTCCATATGCATAAATTGCAATGTATCTTGGTTGAACTTATGAACATGCTGGTTACTGTTGAGCTTTCTATGAAAGATTCAAAGGACTTAGTACTTGCTGTGGAGTAGACTTTCTCCAAAAAAAATCTTTTAGAAAGAAAAAGAAGTTTGCGAAGAAGCAGAAGGTAGAAGGCGGAAAGAAGAAAAAGGAAGAATAGAAGAAGGCTGCTGACAAGAAAAAGTATTTTCATTGCAACACCGACGGCCATTGGAAGCGGAATTGCTCTTTATATCTAGCCAGCTTGAAGAACAAGAAGGAAATAGGTTCTTCTGGAGGTATGCTCGTCATTGAATCTTATCTTACGGTTTCTTCTGCATCCAGTTGGGTGCTTGACTCTGGTTCTAGTGCTTGTGCACTTCTATGCAAGATCTTAAGGAGAATAGGAGGCTGAGGGATGGTGAGATGATCCTGCACGTCGAAAATAGAACAAGAGTTGTTGATATGGTCGTGGGAATCTACCCTCTTTGACTACCGTCTGATTTAGTTTTAGTACTTAGAGATTGTTATTATGTGCCTATAGCAAGTAGGAATTTGATTTCTATTTTTTGTTTAGCACAGGAAGGTTATGTAATTAGTTTTCTTAAGGATGACTGTACTATTCTTTTTGAAAGAAATAAAATTGTAAGTAGTTTCTTAATTAATGGTCTCTATCAGTTGCATGTTGATGTCTCTGTATTTAATGTCGAGCAAAACGTGAAAGCCATAGGATCTAAATGATCTAGGGATGGTCTAAACGAAAGATATCTATGGCACCTTAGGCTAGGTCATATAGCGAAAAATAGGATTAACAAATAGGAGAAATCCGACCTAATGGGTCCGTTGACTTTCGAGTCATATCCGATTTATGAAACATGCCTTCAAGGCAAAATGACCAAGCTTCCTTTTGTAAGACATGGAGAAAGGGCCACAGACCTATTTGCCCTGGTATATACAGATTTGTATAGCCCATTTGATGTACCGGCTAGAGGCAACTTTTTCTACTTCATCACTATTGCTGCTTAAAATGGTTTGCCTCAGGAATGGAGCAGTCAGCTTCTCGCAGGAGGTGCTAGAGTAACCTGCAAAATAAAGTCCGAACCGGAGGATTTGACTTTGGCGAGGATTCTTCGATGTTCAAGTCAGAAGAGAACAATGTGCAACAACATGTTCTCTTAGAGGAATTCTTTTTGCTTACCTGAATCCTCGGGGTTTTTCCTATTTGTAGAAAGAGATTTCGTGGGTGTTATGCCATTCTGCTAATCACGTCGTCCCGAGATCATGGCCATTTTTCAGGATAAGAAGGATATCACTGGCATGATTGAAATTCTTTATTTACTTCCATCATTTTTGGCTTAGTGGGGAATAGCTTGATCATGGTTGGATTATAGCTGCATCGCTTTTTATCTCGAAACGAAATTATTGGAATTGGCAAAGTGCTTCGGATTGCTTTGCGGGTCGGGAGAGAGTGCATGAGGCATTTTGACCTCGAAATACTGATGCCCTGTTGTCGATCCGAGGTAATCCATATGTCGGGCAGCTCGATCCAAGGTGTTCACATTACCACTATAACACTACCCCCTAGTGATGAGTCTGAAGATCAAGCGAAAGGACTACTCCAAGATGTCTCGGATTGAGCAACATGCCTCTTCATTTCTGACGACGTTTTTAGCATTAACAGTTGGTGATGTCATTTCATAGTGCATGAATAATTGCGATCAAGAGGTCTATTTGACCGTTGATCCTTTTGAGGAGATGACTCAAAAAGGGGCATCCTTTCATTTTCTTCCTCCTTTTAAGCGTATCTAGAGGGCAAAAAGGCGATGCTTGCAATATTTATCGTCTCCTTTACTTGAGGTTCTTTTTTCGGATCTCAGAGACCGAATGGGTCCTGTGCGAGCGAAGAAGCTATGGAGGTTATTGATTCAAAGGAGATAGAATGGGACTCCTACTTAGTCTCAGGTCTCTGAAGGGCTTACCACTGGGGATCTGGATGTCGTTCTTCCAATCATGCCTCATAGCATGGTGGACCAAGGGGAGAAGGATATTCTCCACACAGATGATTTATCGATGGCTGTGCTGGAATCTAGGACTGAGCCGGTAAATCCATCGATGGAAGTCATGAATGTGCCGATAGATTCGAGGACGAAGCCTGTGGTAGAAACGAATTTTTTGGCTTATCCCATTGAAGTTTCTGTGAAGGTTACCACCATAAAGATGAAGGGAACCACAGGAACGTTTGGTCCTGAGGCATCGGAGGGGTTTGCCGAGGTTGCAGAGGCGATTCCTGCTGCAAGTCATCTTTCAGCTGAAGCCCAGGTGGAGACTTCTCAAACACTGACTGTCACCGAAACTCTGAGGGTTGTTGCAGAGTTTTCATGGAGTTGTCTTTCTTTCGATGAAAGGCGTGCTCTGGAAGGAGAGGGAGCTTAGTGCCAAATGGAGGGTGCCCTGAGATCTTTGGCTTTGCTGGGACACTATTTAGTCAGTTTTGTTGGCATCATCCCTGGAGCTTCAGCTTTAGAGCTGGCTGAAGCAAAGGAGGAGATAGATCAATTAAAGTACCACTTGGAGCAGGAGAAGGCCGCTAATGCTGATTTGGTTAAGAAAATTGACTACTTCGAGAAGGCACTTTCTGATGCTCGAAAAATGATCGATCGTTGAGACGTCGAGCTGGAGCGAGTTCGCAGAAGGAATGAAGTCCTTGAGAGGCGGAGATCTGAGGCTAAACGGGACTGTCATTGAGCCCGTAATGACATCGATCGTTTGAGAAGGATGCTTAAAGGAAGAGGAGGTTCAGTATCCGAGACTCATTCCCTGAGGGATTCCACTCGGAGATCAAAGAAAAGGTCTAGTACTTTAGACGAGAGACGTCCTGCAGAGGGGGTATCTCGAAGACCTGATGGTCCCATGGCTCGCGACACACTTGCAATCTATGAGCTTTCAATTGAGACTGAGCTACGAAAGGCTAATGAGTGGTTCGACCGGCTTTACCAAAATGAGGCCAACATTGTGATCAAAGCTTGTAGACTAGGATTTTTCGCTGGCTTTGAGAGATGTAAGGAGATGGCCCAGACTCGTCTTCCACCAGGCGATTTAGTCCATATCGAGTCCTTACGGATGGATTCTCCTGATAATAATTTAAGGGCAGTAATACGCGATTGTCTTGATAAATTTATGAATTCATCAGGCATGCCCGTGATAACGAACAGAGGTGAATTCGTCTCGTAGATAGGAGAAGTTGGTGTTGGGGAGAGCCATTCTTGGGCTGATCATTAAAGAAATTATTTGAGATTATATCTCCTCTTCATTTTCTTGTAAGCCGGTTTGGGCATTAAAGAATATTGTAAATAAAGTTTATTTCTTTCTAAAATAGCCGATTCTTTTTTCTTTTTTTATATCCTTAATTATTACTTCGAGCCGAGGTGCACTTTGTCATTTCGAAGCGCTTGTGGTTGAGCTTGCAAGGGCCTGAAAGGAATGGGATCGAAATTGTACAGCGCATGGCGAACGCTGCTGTACATCTCCACACGTCCTTTCGAGAGTGGGGCAGAGTATGATTGCATCCATCTGCTTCAATTGTTGTATTAGCGATGGAGTTTGTATCCAAGGGATGCTTGCCACACATCCTGATTGTGTTGATTTACGCTCTTTGCATTTAATGCTTTGAAGGGATGGATAATTCGAAAATCTCTCCGGTTTAACATGTATATATAAATCTCGAATAGGATAAGGAGTTTTGCCCTCTAGTTTTCCACCGTAGGTTTTTTCTCCAGGCTATCTTCTTCCATCTTTCTTTTCTTTTCTTTATTGGAGAGATGGCTCTAACTAGGGATGCAGGGTTTGTGCCCATGACCTTTCGATCTAAGGTGACGGAGAGGGATCTAGTGTTGATCCACAATCAGTTTCACATTCCTCCTGAGTTTCAATTGAAGGTTCCAAAGGCTGAAGAGCGTGCTTGCAAGCCTCCTCCGAGTCAGATTAGTGTGTACGAGGAGTGCTTCCGAGCCGGGCTGAGGTTTCCTCTTCATCCCTTCTTCGTTATTCTTTTTCATTTTTGGAAAATGTCGTTCTATTTGGTGGTGTCAAACTCATGGCGACATATCTGCAGCTTTACCACGACATGCGTTTTAGTCGGGATTAAGCCTAGCATTGTATTTTTCCGTTATTATTTCACTTTGAAGAAACATTCTGACTCCTGTGGATGGTGGTACATGACCCCTAGGAGCAAGAAGAATGTTCCTCCATTGATTTGAGGTGCTCCTACCGTTGTTCATGATTGGAAGGAGCACTTCTTGTTCATGTCCCGCTCTTCAGCGAAGAGTGGGGTTTCGTGGATTGGGGAGAGCCGTAGGAGGCTATGCTAAGGGATCCGCTACTCAATTAGCATCTGGTGCAAGCTTGAAGACTTTGCATGATTTTGAAATTCCAGAGAGGAAAGAGCTTCTTTCTGAGCAGAGTTTGTTTAATATGGGCATTAGCCCAACCAGTCCCGAAGGTATATATTCGCTCTTTGCTCTTATAATTTTGCTTTTTTGGACTCCAGAATCCGATGTCAATGGGTAAACATATCTGGTTATAGGTATGGATCCGAATTTGCCACAATTGCCGAATTCGAAGATCTTCCGAAAGAGGAGGATGGAGATGGTAGGTGGTAAATCTGCTCGTGCTCGGGTCGGCCTTCTTCCTGCACCTCTGATTTTTAGGTTGGAAGACCCTAAACCTCTAGCTATTGAGGGTTTTGAGATTGTACAAATCTCGCATGGTTCAGACCTTCTGATTCCTGATGGAGGTCAAAGGAGCCCTATCGAATGCTTGCTCAGTGAGGCCGTTTTGAGCCTGCCAGCCCTTGACATTTCCAACCTTTGTCCTGAGAAAGAACTAGTTGAAGTCGTGGGGATTTTCGTGGCTGCTTTGGATAAAGCCATGTCGATTGAGGTTGCGAAGACCCCTAATGCTCCGATAGTCGAAGCGCAGCCTACTACGACTATAGAGCATTCTGGGACCACACCGACTGGAGTGGGATTACATGATTCCATCCTGGAGGATTATAACCTGGCATGCGAGGCGTTCTCCAGCATCCTCTATCTAGCCGACGCCACAAAGTTATTGATCGAGCCTCTAAAGACAAGGAGGTGTAAAGCGGTGAACTGCTTTCTCTGGGTAAGTTGAGGATGTGAATCCTCAAACTTTGGTTAGTTCTTTTACTATGGAACATTTCTGTCATGAATTTTGGTGAATATTTTTATAGCTCACCCATTACTTAAATGGGTTTATTAAGCGTACTTTCGAGCTATCTTCCGAGGCGACGAAGTATAGGACTGAAGCCGAAATGCTTAAGATCGCCAAGGATAGGGCATCAAAGGGAGCCGGAGAAGCTTCCGCCAGTGCTGAAGCTACTGAGAAGAGGGCCCAAGATGCTGAGACGGTGCTGATGAAGTTTGTCGAGGAGAACTCCCATTTATTAAGTATAAATGAGGCTCTGACCTCATAGATGGAGGCGCTAAAAGTCTGGCTTGTCAAAGCTGAGGTGTTTAAGGAGGGGGCTCGAGCTGCATTAAAGGATGCAGATGAGAGGATGGCCATGCTGCAGAGCGACATGGAGGCATAGATTGAGATTGTTGCTGTAAGGGTCATCGAGAAGTTTCGGACATCGGAAGAATTTGAAGATGAGAAAGATAGATTTACCATCGATGCCTATAAGGAAGGCGTTTTGTTCAGAGTAAGGTAGCTTCGCGTTATCCAGGATTGAATTTGAATTTTTTAGATGATGACTTAGAGGCGACTGATACCGATGTGGCGGGGGCACAATCCGATCCGAAGGATGCATCTTGACCCCATCTTTACTTATGTATTTTCTCAGGTTGTTAGAAACTCTTGTAAAGGAAAACTTATAATGAATGAAGGCTTTTTACTTTTGGAGATTTCTTCTTTTTAAATTTCTCTTGTCTATTCTACTTCAATCTGAGAAGTTGAAGAGATTTACTCGGATATTTGAATTAATTAATTCTAATATAGAGGCATAGAATCAATCTTCTCGCTAATCGTGCTCGCGATTGATGGATGGTGCTCGTTTTCTTGCGTAGCATTGAATGCGCACAGTCTCAAAAGCGACGTAATCATAATCCGCACGTAAGACTTTGATGCATATTCGTATAGCGGTGGATTTAACCACTTGCGGGTTGGCACGTGGAATGATTTGGAGCCATTATGATGGATTTTTTATTTATAAGCCCCATGGGCCTTGCTTTCCATCGGCGACATTCTGAACATTCTGCAGGATGGAGACCGAGTGGTGCAACCCCTCTAGGGGAAAGAAGTTAGTCTCCTCTGTCGTGGCCATGATTGCTTGCTCAAGGAGGCAGCGAGGCCTCCATAGTCCTTTGCTATTTCAGGAAGACTCGTGATAGATGTCCCAATCGTGGGGCATCTGCGTTCTTGATCTTGAGATCTTTGTCATTTTGCTTCTCTTCGCGGAGGTAGTCACTCTCTTGATCTAGAGAGCTTTGTCACCATTTTCTTGCTCGGCAAGGGCGGGGAATCAGTAATAGTTTTTGGATACTTGCTTGGTGCGTCGCTTCCATCAGGGAGGAGGGAGTTGAGCCATCCCTCAGGAGTGACGGTTGGTTTGCATACCCCACCTTCAAAGCTTCCTCGTATGCGGGATGCTTTGGTGGGTTGTTTCGGTGTCAACCTAACCATTTCTCTGAGGTATCTACCAGGCATCTGGATTATTCGAGGGCTTCTCGGTCTGAGGCTTGGCAGAGTTGGACTCCAAATGGATGTTGCTTCAATCTTGGCAGGATCTCCCTCATTACTTCTAGCTTGTGGCTCTCTTAGTGGTGCTCGAGGTTGTGCCACCTCCACAACGGGGGAAGGAAAGAGTCGGACCGCCATAGGGAACACAGGTGAAGATTGCATCTTATTCCCTTAAGACTTGCTCAGCTGTGGTTTTATCCAAGACCGTAGTCTTGAGACATTAATGGGAGGCTTTGATGCAATCCTAAGCATTGTTTCCCGGCGTTTCCAGCATGCGTTCGCACTGATGGAGGGTCCCCTGGTTCTAGGTCGTGAAGAATTGGATTCCAAGCAAACTTGGTTTCAACCTTGGAGGGATCTCCATCACCTCCAGCTTGCCGCTTCCCTCAGTCCGAGCATCTCTTATGGGCTCCCAAAGCCTTGGTGCCATGGAGGAACGAATACCAGATAAATACAATTTCAACTCCAACGAGCTTTCTGATCGCGTTTCCTTATTTCCGATGAAGAGAAGGCGATAAACAAGATCTTAATTTCGTAGGGCCCATTGTAACTCTGGTGTAGAATTTATTTATTTATTTTTTATTTTTATTTTTATTATTTCTTGTAAAAGCAATAGCGATATTGCTCTTGTAAGAATTCTTTTTAATGAAGAATCGTCTTCCTTTCTTTCGTAATAAATTTGAATTTTTTAGAATTGTTCTAAACTGATATCCTATCTCTTAGGATTTTGTTGCCCCGATTAAAGAAAAATTATTTTGACTTAATGCGGTTCCGATCTGAGGAGCCCATTGAGCCATAGTTCTAAACAAAGGGACTTTATTTTGAAGCGACTCCGATCCGAGGAGTCCGCTGAGCCATAGTCTCGAAGAAAGAAACTTTATTTCGAAGCGACTATGATTCGAGGAGTTCACTGAGCTGTAGCCCTGAACAAAGAGATCTTATTTTGAAGCGACTCCGATTTGAGGAGTTTGCTGAGATGTAGTTCCAATCAAAGGGATTTTGTTTCGAAACGACTCCGATTTGAGGAGTTCGTTGAGCTGTAGTCCCGAACAAAGGGACTTTATTTCGAAGCGACTCCGATTTGAGAAGTTCGTTAAGTTGTAGTCCTGATCAAAGAGATTTTATTTTGAAATGGTCCAAGTCATACCCATTTTGTCATATAACTGTGGATTGACAATTTTGGAAAAAGAACTCAATGGTTCGTTCATTTCATTTGTATTACTGATGGTACATGTAGAGATTGGCCGAATTTCAAGGCCTTAGGAGTAGATTTTCGTTCAGTTGTCTCAGACAGTAGGTTGCTGGATGGATCATCTCATCGACTTGGTGACGTCCAATTCGGTGTAAGTTTTTCTTGCTCCATAGGCTTTGAGATTTTGATTCACCGAAGGACAAGATCGCCAGCTCGGAATTCCTTGGCTTTGACGCGTGCGTTGTAGTATTTTGCCACCTTTTAGCGATAGGCCGCCATTTTTATTACTGCACGCTCTCTACCATCCTCGATCAGGTCGAGGTTCTTAGCCAAAATGGGTTGCTGTATTTGTTATACTCGACTCTGAGGGAGGGAAGCCCGAACTCCAATGGTATTACCACCTCGGTTCCGAATGCTAGATTAAAGGGCATCTCACCGGTGGGAACTCTTTAGGTAGTTCGATAGGACCAGAGGATATGATAAAGCTTTTTTGTCCACAACCCCAGTCCGATCAAGCCAGGTCTTATGGTCTTGTAGGAGGATCCTGTTCGTGACCTCGACCTGTCCATTCGCCTTTGGATGACCCACTGAGGTGAAGCACTGCTCTATCTCATGATCCTCATAAAATTCATGGAGTTTTGCATCGCTGAATTATCTGTCATTGTCTAAAATCAGTATTTTAGAGAGTCCATATCGGCAGATGATTGACTTCCATATGAAGTCTCTGACCTTCGCTTCGAAAATGCAAGCTAAAGGCTCGGTTTTCACCCACTTTGTGAAGTAATTAATGGCCACTAGAAAAAATTTTTGTTGGCCCGAGGCATGAGGGAATGGACCTAGGATGTCCAATCCCCATTAAGCGAAAGGCCAGGGTACTTCAATTGGAATCAGAAGTGATGCCGGTTGACACTAAATCCTGATGTTTCATTGGCACTAGTCGCACTTTCTGACAAAGTCCTGATGGAGAATTTTATATGATAGGGATCTATCCCTTAAGTGGCTTTCGTAGATTTCCTCATGAACTTTCCGTAGGACGTAATCAGCTTCTGATGGACACGGACACTTTAGAAGTGGAAGAGAGAATAACCACTTGTTTAATTCATTGTCTAAAAGTATGTATCTTGCGGCTTTATTTCTAATCTTCCGAGCCTCTTTTCGATCTGGTGGGAGCTCGCCCGATCTCAGATATTTCATCTTAGGATAGTTATTTTATTCCTTTGAATATAGACATTCACCCAAATACTCCCAAAAGCAAATAAATCTGTGTATGACACATTAATAATAGCTTAGGTTATCATTGTCATGGTGAGGACCATTTTTTTTCTGTGTCATTTCTCTGAAGATCCATGATATCCATGTCAAATTCAAAAGATGTGAGTATTGTTGTTGGCAACTGTTTGCTCCGCATTCTTACTCGGTGCTGATTATAGTTTACTATTGCGGGATTTTATATATAATTGGATATTTAAGCGGTAGGTATAAGAGATTGAGAGGTTTAAAGGGACTAAATTTGGGACTCAAAGGTTTTGCATTGCTGGAGAGAACAGGAAAAATTACCGGAGGTACTGGCCTGATTACTATATTAACAAGAAACAAACAATAGTCATCAAGATCATGGAACAACCATCAATATATATTACAAGTGCTGATTTGATTCTAAATTAAACAATAAAAGCTGTTATTTCTTAAACGAGCCCATCTCAACTTTTATATATGAGTTACATTATTGTTTTAAAACTGTCTTCATATAGTATAACCTGAACACTTATCATCCAGAGAATTATTTTAAATCAGAACTGTAAGACTTTGATGACATCTGAAGTTTGATGAGCCATAGTTTTACATCTCTTCAAGAGATTGTATTAGTGTACGACATAGAAAATGTATATCATTATTGTCATACCTTAGATTTTTTAAAACAAAAAGAAGTTTGTTTTTACAATTGGTTAGTCTAGAAAACTTTTATGGCTCGATCATGATGATCTAGAGGCAGAAAGAAGGATGAGATATGAAACGATAAAAGAAAATGAAGAAAGAACAAACTATTTTTGTAGATCTTGTAACCTTAGTTTACTCCAATACCATTTTGTTACTTTACATCTCTATGATAGTGCAACTGAGGGCCCAATAACCCAGACCTGATCTTCTTACAAGGAGCACAAATAACTCGCAGAGAAATGCATATGAGAACTAGAATGCTCTCTTTTGGCAGAAGGGCTGCTGGGATTTTAATTTCTTGAACTATGATAATTTTTAATATTATCTAACAAAAATATAAGGTAATAGTTAAGAAGTTTATGAATCAACAATTGTTGAAACATTTAGACAACTTGGTTAAGATGTCATCTAAAGAGTCATATTCATCTTAGAGCATTCTCAATACCATGAGAGGAAGGAGAAGCAACTTTTAAAATTCTATAAATTAGTGTGTAAATAAATACTGCTTCAGATGCCCGTGGACTCATTGATCAACCAGCGGAGGGAATAGAAGCATAGGTATAGGCAAAGGTGGGAGGGATGAGAGAGCAAGCTGGCATGGGGGCAAACGCAATAACATCTGAGCAACAAGCCCTAGAAATCTGCAGGGTGTGAATCTGTCTCTTTTGGTATAGGCTATCCTGGCTTATTAGGTCCCAATAATCCAAAGGATACAACTTTCTTAAGGCCGAGCCGGAAAGCTTTGTTTGTAAGTTGGGCCTTGGAAAGTTTTGGAATGAGAAGGGGGATTCACAAATCCTCCAGACATAGAGCTTGTAGGGCTTTAAACCAAATGCATTACCCATAATGAAGTAAACATATTGATAACAGAACTTTCTTCAAAAAGGTCTAAAGGATAAGCTGCATAAGCAATATATTGATTTTCCTCCCCGACAATGGTTTCGATGTGATAGCATCATCTTTTTACGATCAAGACTGGTAAGTCCATCAGTCCACCGCAAGATAGGCTCAAAAATTGGTAGTTGAATTAAGAAGGTTTTCCGCAGTTGACCGGGAGTAGAGGGAAGGGCTAGCAGTAGGTGGAAGGGCTGGAGGGCAGATGTCATCTGAGGAGTTATATTAATCTTAGAGCATTCTCAATACCATGAGAGGAAGGAGAAGCAACTTCTAAAATTCCATAAACTAATGTGCAAATCAAAGGAAAATCTGAAATGCGTATTACATATGTATGCACAAACTCTAAAACCAAAATAGATCTCAATCATTATGGTTTTTCAAATACTTCCAAGTTAATATTACAATGTGACTAGATATATTTGATATAATTCTTTGTCGGACAAGTCTCCTAATTTGTCAAAGTAACGGATGCAGATAACTTTGATGAAAAATAAAATTAAACTAACTTTAGATGTCGCTTGAATGACGACCCACTCAAATAATTAATATTACATGAATATGAAAATTATGTGCAAGAGGAAACTGAAGTATCTTAATTGCCAGCAAGTCCCTACACTTCAGCAGGATTCTTCCTTACATTGTTGGTCACATTTCAGGGTCTGAGGCAATGTCTGCAGATCTTTGCTGCTTCTCTTCAAGGACAGGTCGGGCAAGGCATAGCTTAAGTTTACTCATTCATATCTTCTTCTATGTGTACCTTCCATGGTTGATTGATTTATAGCTATTTATTGCAGCTTTTACCTTTATGTTTCTGATTCTGCCTTGACCTCTGCTGGGATACCTTGGTTCTGCACTCCTTATGAAAGACTTAACTAAAATTCAGCTGGTCTTATTTTCATCCATTCCAATTAAGTTACATTGATCCATTTCTTTTCTTGTCCACAAGTGACTCTGACTTTTATTTACAAACATGATCTGTCATATAATTTGTGGTGCCATTTATATATAAGTTGTACCGTAATTGCCTTACCTGTAAAGAACACTTTTGAGGGTCTGAACCCTCCAATGCCAGAGGTATCAAGTTTTCTTTTGGTTTTGTTGTTTAATAGATGCTAAGGGGAAAATACATGATCTGTAATTGCAGGCAGAGCTTCCTGGCCAGTCTTCTTCATAGCTAATATAGCTGCATTGATTGCACGTCGGGCAATGCAACAGCAATATTTTTATGCATAAAACAATCAACAGCTCTTGGTTGTTTTCCATGTCTAAAATTATTCACGCATCTTGGTAGTTCATGAGCCAGATATATATTCCGGTGGTAAGCTTGTTTTTGCTGGTTTACTCCCTGGGATTTCTCACCTCCTTTGGAAGCATAAATGGGATTGGCAATGTATGTGGTATTTCAAATCGGACTGAACTCTTATCCTTAAACATGCACAATCTACTCTTATTGTCTTTTATGCATTTATCTTCCTTATATTCCTCTCATGTTGGATCTATCCTGCTGGCATTGCTTTGCTTGGAGTGACGACGACGACGACTACAATCCTAGTAACTATTATTATGGTTCTAATATGGCAGATTAACATCATAGCCATGTAATGCTTTCTCACCTTTTTTCAAGTGCTGGAACTACTCTTCAGTTTTGTGCAGCGTGGGAGATGGAGGCTAGGTCTTATTGGTCTTTGCAGCAGCACTGTTTATGATTATGTACGTATTGAATTAATGCAGCAAGTTGAAGTATGAAACTGAAGTAAAACATTAAGCTTTAGATGGATTTGATGATGGAATTTATTTGCAATCTTCTGTTCCAATGGATCAGCTGGAATTGTCCTGGTTTATGGTGGAATCCCGGCAATCTTTGGCCACTTTCTGACCACCTTGTCAGCAATTCATTCAATGATCATATTTGTCTGCATAAAGTATGTACCAGTTCCTGTGGTGCCTCAGAATGAAAGGTCTTTTTCAGCGGGTCTACTGGAAAAGTTATCACATGTTTCGTTGCATTGTTGGGTATGCTGAAATCCTAATCTTTAGAAATGGCCATTTAGATAGCAACATTTTTAAAGCATATGTAACAGCTAAAGCCTTTTTTTTTTTCCTGAAAAATGTCGGAACACTATTTTTTCAAATTTCAATTTATGGTATTTCATGGTATATTTGTCAATCAATATTTGTAACTGTTTCATGATCTGGTTAACATACAAAGTGGCGGTGAGGTTCCTTTAACCTATTGGCTAATTCAACTGTATATCAGTGAAGTGCCAGGCTCTGCGTCTAACGGCGTATTAGTTCAAAACTAGCATGTAACCTGTGCAATAAACAGGTACGATTTTGTTAATCTTTTTTTAAATTTTGACATGTAATATAGTGGTGTAATAAATTATATTTAAACTATTATCTAGATTTGTCAAAATACACCATGGTACCATGACGACATTATAATAGCTATTTTTCAACGTGATGGATATGTTGAGTGGCTTGAGCTCAAGTTAAAATTAAATTAGAACATGTAATTGTTCTACATGATTGTGTTATATGATATTATACAAGCACATTTTTCATCACTTCTCTATGAACTTATTCCAGAATGGTTGCTTAATGCGTGTATGGCTACAAGGATGTAGGCAAAGAACATCACTAGAGAAGCCCAGGAACGTTCGTTAGAGAGCAATGAGGATGATTACACAGATGCTGAAGAACCGCAAACATGTTTCAGATTTCTTGTAGCACCCATTGGCAAGTGAGTATTCTCTTGGTGTTCGATATGTAGTGTTATGTTCAATCAACAAAGAAACAAGATATGCTTCCTTTAGCAACACAAGTGTTAATACCTCCACCCGTTTCATTGTGTATGAAATGGGTAAGCAGCCAACAACCGCCGAATTATACGGTCCAATACATGATGGTAGTGGCAGATACATTTTACAATCAGATTAACAATTATATTCCGCCCAGATTTTACGATCAAATTACAAGCAGATTTATCTCAGATTTTATAATCACATTCACAAGCAGATCTATCTTAGACTTCTTGTGGAGGAAAGATCTATTGCAAGTTTCACAATCAGATTTTACGATCACGGTTTACCATCTCAGTTTATAATTAGCTTTTACCACCAAGTAGATATTTAGATCGTACATGGTGGTAGAGATGGTTGTGGTGCTGGCGGTTGTGGTTTTAGTGAGGGAAATGGAGATTATGGGGGAGATGTGATGGAGTTGAGGGTTAGAATTTCTAAGAAGGGATGGCCGGATTCGTTAAGCTCGGTGACGAGGGTGACGGTGGTTGCGGACAGGGGGGCACAGCATGGCAAAGATGGGTTGGAGGTGGCCCGAAGAGAGAGAAAGAGGGATGGAGAAAAGGGGAGGGGGAGAAAGGGAAAGAGGGATCTCACCGACGCCAAGCATCGCTAATGCCCTCGCGTCGACATGGGACCTCAATGTAGCGGGGCAGAGGAAAGAAAGAAAGGATGTGAAGCAGGACATGGTGCGATAGCAAGTAGCCCTTTATTTTCCGAGGTCTGATTGGAATATGAAAATACTCTTATATTGGATGTATGATGCATGGAGTATTTCGTACCCCAAGCCAAAATCAGATGAGGGACCAAAAATATTATAGTGTCGAGAAATATTCGATACGTTTGGGATCCAAGCAGAGTCTTAAATTTTGATAATTTTGACTATCAACATCAGACAAGAGACCTCGTGAGGACCACGAATTCACTAAAATGGCAAAGTGGGGCCCGATTAAACCTTGGGCTACATTGTGGGCTGTCGTGGGGATCAAGTTACCTTCTCCATGCCACTTGTATCAGCCTAAGCCGCCCACGCACCTCTCCCAACTCAAGACGCAACCCAAAGATCCCTTTCCCGCAAATCCAGGCACGCATCTTTAAACATCGATGGACTCGCAGGTGAGAGCCTGAGGCTGTGACCGGGATCCTCCCCAGTTAAGAAAAGACCGGATCAATCTCAAACACAACACGAGCTCGAGGAAAGCGAGCAGAGGCAACCTTACCTTCTCCCAGAAGAAATACCCCAACATTCGTCAACTTCGAAGTCTTTTAAAAAGAACAATTTGGGAAGACCCGCCGAAGTCCTTGGCGCCCTGCACATTCTCTCTAACAAGTTTGGAATCTCGTGACCTAATCTCCCCACTATCTGTTAATTAATATTTAATGAAAGCTTCACGTTGCATTCTCCTTCCATGTCAAGCTTGTTTTGAAGTGACGGCCATTATAAAACTCGGACGGTCATTATAATGCTTAAACCTTTTCCATCAAGTTTAAATAAAATCATTATCTAGTGGTTATCACGTTGTAGCGGGATAACAAACGTGATTTGACAATATTCATCGTTCACCAAATTAAAATAATATTTTCTGAAATTTAATTTTATGCATCAATTTAAAAACGATGTTGCATCGGTACAGCAGTAACAAAATCAAGTAGTGCATCGGTCAAGTGCAGTTATCTATTATTTCTTATTTTATAGCGGCTGATGACAACTGCTATCATTGTAATTTTATCTTTATAAAATTAGTGTCCTAAGGCCGATTAAAATAATTAATGACCATCATTAATTCAGTTGCAATAATAGAACAAAAAACAGCTCCAAAAGAGTTCTTGATGTCAAAGTATGGTGAGAAACGCATGTTTAAGTCAAATCCCCCAAGAGTCCAAGCCGGCACAATGTTTAAGTCAATTCGAAGTCTTAGACATAGCCAATCCCATGTTCTCCACACCTAATACTGGAGCATTCCGGATGGCAGTATCATGGATACATGAATAAAATAAGCAAGCAAGCCTTAACAACAATACTCAAATATTTAAAAATGGAGAAGCCGTGGTGGTAGCAAGGAAGTTCCACCTGTCCCTCACCAAGAAGGAATATTAATGTTGGCTACCTTCTCTTAAACCACTCTTGATCTTGTAGTGTATTTCATATTATTCCTACATTCCATGGGCCATATATAAAAGACAGTAAGGGATTAAAATTGTGGTGTGGGTGAGAGGGAGATGTTGGATTCCATTCACCGAGCTGGCACTGAATGATGGGCCATTGTAGTGCTGTGGTCCGTGTCCAATCTGTCGTCCAATGGGAGCCACTAATTGGGTGCCTCGGTAGATGGTACTGTTGGAATCAGCAGGTGAGACATGGGGGTTTGAGTGGTTAGCTGTTGAAATAATGGCTAGCAGAGAGATAGACAGAAACATGTTGGAAGTTCATTGTTTGGCAATATATAGGATTATTTGATTGCTTCATTCCTTGTGATTTACTCTCTCCTTTGCGTGCCATAGCAACTTCTTAGCAGTGCTTGAGGTATTCCTGGTGATGTTACTAGTCGACACCAAGGTTTTGATAGGGTTTAACATGGAAGAAGAGTGGCAAATATGCATCATGGCCTTGGCAACCGTATCATTCACAAATAATGACCTTAGGACATCACGGGGCATTATAGCCGCTGTACAGGACCATTATAATGAAGTCAAGAATTATTGCGTGTTTGAATTAGACAGTGTTGTGTTATAATGATGCACATAAAAGCAAAAAAGTTTGATAATTTTCTCTATGTAAATTAATATTAATTAGAAATATATTTGATATCTGATATTATTCTTAAAATTAATTTCTAATGCCACGTCCACCCACCCACCGAGAATTCAAACGAGGGGCTTCAGATGGCAGCGCACAGAGAGCACCATGCGACGGTACCAAGTAGCTGGACCCTGCCTGATACCAGATCGCGTCAGCAACCTGGCCAGAAAGAATCATTTTGTACTAATTAGTCGGAGAAAAAGCCTCGCCAACGGCGATATTCTGAATAACGGACCCCCTCCAAAACCGGATTTTTTTTTTTATAAAAATATTATTTTTTAAATAATTAATTCTAAAAATATGTTTTTTTTTTTAAATCTATTTTCGAAACTATCCTAATTGTGGTGATGATGCGGCGAAATCGCATGTCGTAAATGCGATTTTGGGCTTAAAATCGCATGTTCGACATGCGTTTTCTCTCTGTTTTTTTTTTCTTTTTTTTTTTTTTCCGTTCCGATCCGCTCTTCGCCGGGGCCAAGGGAGGGGACGGCGGCAGCGCGGGGTGCGGGAGGCGCTGGGGCCGGGGAGGACAGGCGGGGACGGCGGCGGTGCCGAGCCGTAGAGGATGGAGGGGGCGCCGGCGGAGGGGGTGCCGGCGGGGTGCGGGTTCGCGGGGGGATGGAGGTGGTCGGGCGGAGCCGTAGGGGGCGCGGCGTGCGGGCGGGCTTCGCGGCCGCCAAGGGGGGAGCGGGGGAGGGGACGGCCGGGGAGGGGGGGGGGATGGGAGGGCGGCGGGTGCGCCCGGGGGGGGGGGGGGGGGGGGTGGGGGCGGGTTTGCTGCGAGAGGAAGGGAAGGGCAAGGGGGAAACGAAAAGAAAGAAAAAAGAAAAAAAAAAAAAAAAAAAAGAAAAGAAAAATTTGAGGAGCGGGAGGGGAAAAAAAGAAAAGAAAAGAAAAGAAAAGAAAAAATTTAATATTTTTTATTATTAATTTAAGTATACTATTTTAGAAAATATGTTATTATTAAAAATAATAAAATATATTTTACTATTATATCACATCATTTTTAAATAATATTTTATGATTTTATTATTAGTTTTTCAAAAAAATAAATTTTTAAAAATAATATGCTATTATATAAATAGTATTTTTAAAAATCATAAAATATTATTTAAAGTATTAATAAAAAATATTATTTATATTATTGGTACAGAATCTGATCAATGCTGAATCAAGCTGGAGTTAATGAAGAAAATGTCGCTGTCGGTGACCTACAAAATAAAGTTTTGCCCAGAGTTGATGGTGGTGGCTCCGGTAGGATCCTCCGATGATCAAGTCAGTTCTTCTGGCCAACAGAAATGGAGTGCTCATGAAAGAACTCAACAGAGTTTTGGGAAGAAGAAGAGAGCTTAAAGAAAACGTATCTGGAGGATCCCTTTTATAAATGGAGCTTGGAGTAGACTGATAGTGACAGCCGTAGCCATCCAGTAGCTAGCCGTTCGGGACCGCATAGAATTTATTATGGAGAGGAGTACTGCCTGTAGCAGACTGATAGTGACAGCCGTAGTCGTTCGATAGCTGGCCGCTTAGGGCCATATAAGAGGAGCACCGTCTGCAACAGATTGATAGTGACAGTCGTAGCCATCCGATATTGAGCCACTCGGGGCCACGTAGAGGGGTGAAGAGCTTTGATGTATGTCAATTTTAGAGAAGTTCGGACTCCTAAAGAAAATATAAGTAGAGGGGATCATCCAGAAGGAATGCTACTTGAAATCTGAAAGTAATCTACTGGAGAATCCAGATGGAGTTCGATTGATGAAAAAGTCCAGAAGGAGTCCGATTGGTAGAAAAATTCGACTGAAGGAGTTTGACTGGTAGAGAAGTTCGACTGAAGGAGAAGTTCGGAAGGAGTTCGGCTCCTGAAGGAATCCGGCTGAAGGAGAAGTCCGGAAGGAGTCGAACTCCTGGAGGAATCCGACTGAAGGAGAAGTCCGGAGAGAGTTGGGCTCCTGGAGGAATCCGATTGAAGGAGAAGTTCGGAGGGAGTTCGGCTTCTGAAGAAATTCGATTGAAGAAGAATTTTGGAAGGAGTTGGGCTCCTAGAGGAATCCAACTGAAGGAGAAATTCGAAAGAAGTTTGGCTCCTAGAGGAATCCAATTGAAGAAGAAGTTCGGAAGGAATTGGGCTCCTGGAGGAATCCGATTGAAGGAGAAGTTCGGAGGGAGTTTGGCTTCTGGAGGAATCCATCTGAAGGAGAAATCTGGAGGGAGTTCGGCTCCTGAAAGAATCCGACTGAAGTAAAAGTTTGGAAGGAGTTCGGCTCTTGGAGGAATCTGACTGAGGAAGAAGTTCGAAGGGAGTTGGGCTCCTGAAGGAATCCGACTGAAGTAGAGGTCCGGAAGGAGTTCGGCTCTTGGAGGAATCCATCTGAAGGAGAAGTCCGGAGAGGGTTCGATTTCTGGAGGAATCCGACTGAAGAAAAAGTCCGAAGAAAGTTGGGCTTCTGAAGAAATCTGACTGAATGAGAGGTCCGAAAGGAGTAGGGCTTCTGGAGGAATTCGACTGAAGGAGAAATCCGGAGGGAGTTGGACTCCTGAAGGAATCCGACTGAAGAAGAAGTCTGAAAGGAGTTCGGCTCCTAGAAGAATTTGATTGAAGGAGAAATCCGAAAGAAGTTCGGTCGCTGAAGAAGTTCGACTGCTGAAGAAGTTCAGCTAGGGTTCGGCCATTGAAAGAGTTCGGCTAAGGTTCGACCGCTGAGGAGTTCGATCGACTGAAGAAGTTCAACTAAGATCCGACCGCTAGAGGAGTTCGGTTGGGATCCGACCGCTAGAGAAGAATTTCTGATCGAAACTCTTCCGTGATTATCAATTGCATTAGGCTAAGCATCAGGCTGGACTTCGGCAGGAGCAGAATTTATCCACAACATATATAACAATATTATTTATATAATAAGAAAATAATAAAATATTATATAATAATATTATTTAAAAATAATATTTTATTTTAAAATATTAAAATATAATAATATTATTTAAAAATAATATTACTTTAAAATAATATTATTATTTTTATTTAATAAAATATTAAAAAATATTATTTTTTTTATAAAAGAATATTTTATTATTAATTTTTAGGAAATTTTTTAAAAATAATATGTTAATAACATTTTTTAAAATTTTTTTTAATATGTTAGGGAAATAATATTTTTTATAGCATTTTTTAACACTTTTAAAACTAATATGTTAAGAAAATAATATTTTTAATAACATATTATTTTTAAAAATTTATCTTAAAAATAATATACTATTATATAGATAGTATATTTAAATTAATAATAAAAAATATTAAAATTTTTTTTCTTTTTTTTCCTTCCCCTCAATTTTTTTTTTCTTTTTTTCTTTCTTTTCGTTTCCCCCCTTGCCCTTAGCTTCTTCTCGCAGCAAACCCCGCTCCCCCGGCCCGCCCTCGACGCACCTGCCACAGCCACCCTCCCCTCCCCTCACCCCCGACCATTCCTTCTCTCGCACCCCCCTTAGCGGCGGCAAAGCCCGCCCGCACGCCGCGCCTCCTACGACTCCGCTCGACCACCACCATCCCCTCGGGGAATCCACACCCTGCTGGCACCCCCTCCATCCTTCGCAGTCCGACACTGCCACCGTCCCCCATTCCCTCTCCGATTGGTTGCACCGGAGGCACCGCCAACCCACCTCCCCTCCCCTGGCTCGGGCGCCTTTTACACCCCACACGACCATGGCCCCATGCTGTCACTGTCCCCACCTCCCCTCCCCAGCTTCAGGCACTTCCCACACCCCACACCGCCGCCGTCCCCTCCCTTCGCCCCAGTGAAGAGCGGATCGGAATAGAAAAAAAAAGAGAGAGCACTCGGACGATGTGCAGAAAAAAAAGCATGTGTATTGAAAACTGCAATGAATCCTTATGTTCAAAATATAGATTCAAAAAAACTAATAAACCTGCATATTGAACATGCATGTTCAGTTATTTAAAAATTAACTAAACCTGCATGTTCAAAATATAGATTCTGTGTAACTAATGAACCGGTATGTTCAACATGTAGGTTCATTTGAATTTTTGAATTCAACTAAGTTGGTGGCCATATCATCCGAATTCGCATGTTGAACATGCAGGTTCTCAGTTAAACAACATGCGGGTTCTCAGTTAAACTCGCATGTCCAATATATGGTTTCAACGCATGGCATCTCACTCACCAAAACTAAGATACTTTTGAAAATAAAATTAAAAACATAATATTTTTAAAAATTAATATTTAAATAATAATATTTTTTTAAAAAATCCTCCAAAACCATTAGTTGTCATTTTCATGAAAATTAAAGCTATTACAATATATATATTTATAGACTACGCTAAGGTTCATTGGATTTGTCTAATCCATCTGATATATAGAAAAATAAAAATTAATGATCATTATTTTATTTATATAAATAAAAAAATATATATTTCATTAATGTGGATGGAATTCAAAATTTTATTAAAAAATAATATTTATTTTATAAAATTTATGTTTATTATGAAAAAAAGAAAAGTGATCTATTACACCCAGATTAATGATTCCAACCATTATTAGGACAATCATTTCCCATCTTTCTATAATAAATATAAATTATACATGATAAACATAAATTTTAAATAAAATTAACATAAATTTTTTTAGAATAAATATAATTTTTTTAAAATAAGTATAAATAAATTTAAAATAAATATAAATGCTCTAAAATATACTTAAACCCTAGAAAATAAAAATGCTACAAAATAAACATAAATTCAAATCTCATTCCTGGTACACCTCGACTTTCATCCCATCCACATTAATAATTTGGCATTTTCTATTTTTTTTATCTCATCCATATATTTTTATATTTTCTCCAATCTGATCTGCATTAATTATATAATTCTTTTATATTTTTCCATTCCATTCATACTAATGATCTTACTTTTTTTTATAATATTTAAATTTAAATAAAAAAATATTATTATTATTTTATTTTTTTATATAGAAATATTGGAGAGTTTGATCGAACCTAGAGCCAAATCTGATCCATCAAAAACTAGTCTATATATATATAATAAATATTATTAGTAATTATTATAAAAAAATAATAGATGATAACAATATTTTATGATTTTTATAATTATAAAGCATATTGAGTCTTGAATAAAAGATAGTGTTGGGGATAAATCCCGCTCCTGCCGAAGTCCAGTTTGATGCTCAGCTTAATGTAATCGATAGTCGCGGAAGAGCTTCAGCGGACGGATCTTAGCCGAACTCCTTCAGCCGGCCGAACTCTCCAGCGATCGAGCTTCAGTCGGACTCCCACGAGAGTCAAACTTCCTCCGCGCTCTTCCGACCAGACGCCTATGAGAGCCGAGCTCTCTTCGCACTCTCCCGGTCGAACTCCTTCCGAGCTTCCCTCGGTCGAACTTCTTTAGGGATCCGAACTCCTCTGAAATGGATACACACCGAAGTCTATCAATCAATGCCCGCTTTCTCAGAGCCACGGCTATCAAATCTGGATGAACTGTCGCCATCAGTCTCCCACAGGCAACGTCATCGGATGACATGGCCACCACTACTGACGATATCACTCTCTCCGTAATCAGCTCCATACGGACCATGACCCATCAGCATGGTTGCCACTATCCGCTTGACGATGCCTTCCTCTCCGTATCGGACTCCATGCGGCCCCGAGCGACCTGCAGCCAGACGATATGGCCATCACCATCAATTAAGCTCCGCCTATAAAAGGACCCTCCAGATACGCTAACTCTGATCTCTAAGCTCTAAGCTCTCCTCTCCTTCTCTAAGTTCTGTGAAACTTATTTCCGAGCACTCCATTCTTGTTGGCCAGAGCTGACTTGATCGTCGGAGGGTCCTGCCGAAGCCACCCCCCATCAGCTCCAAACGGAACTTTGTTGTGCAAGTCTCAGCAGTGACCTCGTCCACCTCCGCTCCAACTGATTTCGGCGACGATCAGTTTCTGCACCAATAGATTGGCGCTAGAGGAAGGGCCCCAAACCTTCGGGGTTTCCTTATTTTTAAAGGAGTGCTTAGCGACGATCTCTCTCCAGAGATCTTCCTCTTTCCTTCCAAGAGTTCTTTCTCAAGAGAAAATGCCTTTCAAGAGAGCTTCGACTCGGCGATCGACGGCCTTCGTGCCAGATCCATCTGCTCCTGCTTTAGCCTCGATAGCTCAAGTTCCATCTGTACCCATGATAGATGTGGAGCAGTTCAACCTGCTTGTTTGGTAGGTCCGTGGCCTCACGAAGGCAATGTGGGCCATGAAGCAGCCTTCGACGGTGACTCCACCAGGAAACCCACCGTCTGGATGTCGGGAACTAGCCCCAAGAAAGAGTACTCGGACTGACGTACCCGCCGCCCCTCGAAAAAAAAATTGAGAGTTGAGGATCTGTATTCGGATCGTGGTTCTCCTCTGGAGGGGATCTTTTTCGTTTGTAGCCGAAAGGCTCCCAAGATCTGCAGCCAGGATGACGCCCTTGATCGCAGACTGTGGGAGATGGATCGGCGGATTGAAGAGCTCGACCACGTCGCCCCAGCTCATCATGCCGATGTCTACACCGATCCCCCTTTCTTTCTTTAGATTATGCAAGAGCCCATCCCACCGAACTTTAAGCTCTCTCAACTTGAAAGCTATGATGAAACCTCTGATCCGGTTGACCATTTGAAGGCCTTCTGGATCATGATGCTACTCCATAGTGCTTCGGATGCCATACTGAGCCGAGCCTTCCCATCTATCTTAAAGGGAGCAGCGAGAAATTGATACTCGACATTAAAGTTGGATATGATTCTCTCTTTCGATCAAATGAGCCATCAGTTCGTGGTCACTTTATCAGCAGCCGACGTCCACGCCGAGGTTCGGATTTCTTAATGAACGTCAAGCAGAAGTAGGGAGATCCATCTGGGCTTACGTCACCTACTTTAACACCGCGGTCTTGAAAGTTTGAGATCTGGACCAGTCTGTTGCGATGGTCGCACTTAAGGATGGCTTTCAGAAGAATGATTTGTTGTTCTTCCTTGAAAAAAAGTATCCTAGGGACTTCGCCGATCTGCTGGCTCGGGCCGAGGGATATGCTCGTGCGGAAGAAGCCTTCAAGTTGAAGGACGAAGAAGCCTTAAGAGAGCGATTGGTAGATGAGTATAATAGATCCGTTGCCGATGGAGAGCTAAGCGAAGTTCGATCACACTCATGGACCTCCTCCGGGCGCAGGCGAGCCCGAACTCCTCGAGCTCTCCATCGAGGAAGCCCCGATAGAAGGGCATGAAGAAGTCCTCCTCCCGAAAGGTTCCACGACTACACCCCCCTCAATGCTCTTCGAGCTCAAATTCTCATGGAAGTTAAGAACCAGCTGCCAAGATTAGAAGGATTACGATCTCCTCCAAACAAACGCGATCGAAGTAGGTACTACTTTTACCATGGCGACCACGACCACGATACTGAGGAATGCATTCAGCTTCGAGACAAAATTGAGGAGATTGTCAAAAGGGGGTGGCTAGGTAAATTCCTCCGACATCAGTCTGAAGCAGGAGAAGATCGGCCAAGGGCGCTGCCATAGCCAGAAACAATAAGGAGCTCGGCCGCATGAAAGGGGGTCGGCCGCCTCACGGCGTCATCAACATCACCCCTGGGAGGAGCTTGGTACTTCGGCGATTCATCATCTTTCGGTGTCAAAGCCAAGAGAAGCTTGCTCCAAATTGAGAAACCCAGCATAAGATAGAGGAGGTCGTCCGGCCTGGGACTTATTGTCCTAAGAGAACCCAGAGGAACAAACGCCCCCACGACCCTAAAACGGGATGTACTGCACGTAACTTCCCCTCGGTAAAATTCTTCCCCTTCCAATAATATTGTTTCTGGGTGCAAAAACTATGTGATGATAGGAAAGAAGCAGTCAATAGTTGCAGTGTTAGGAACAGGAGGAGAACCTCATCCTAACACAAGCAGGTCAAAGATTGTCAACTTCGGCCAGAGATAAGATCTCTCCCGAGTGACCGAGTCAACCTTGGTCAGAAATAAGATCTCTCTCGAGCGATCGAGTCAACCTCGGTCAGAGATAAGATTTCTTCCGAGTGACCGCATTAACCTCGGCCAGAGATAAGATCTCTCTCGAGCGACCGTGGATCAACCTCGGCTAGAGATAAGATCTCTCCCGAGCGACCGAGTCAACCTTGGCTAGAGATAAGATCTCTTCCGAGTGCCCACATCAACCTCGGCCAGAGATAAGATCTCTCCCGAGCGACCGCATCAACCCCGGCTAGAGATGAGATTTCTCTCGAGCGACGAACAATCTCATCCACGGCCCTAACGCTAGCAAAGCCAAAGGCCTCGTTCACCATAGACGAGATGGGGGGAGAGGCCTAGACAACGGCCCTTATGTGCCCCAACAGCCCATTAGGAATAGGAGGAGAACCTTATCCTAACGCGAGCAAAGTCGAAGGCCTCGTTCACCTTAGACGAGATGGGGGAGAGATCCTAACAACGGTCCTTATGTGCCCCCACAGCCCATTAGGAGCAGGAGGAGAATCTCATCCTAACGCGAGCAAAGTCTAAATCCGAGCTCCGAAGTCTACAGGAGATAGGATCTCTATCAACCTCGGCTGGAGATAAGATCTCCCCCGAGCGCCCGTATCAACCTTGGTTGGAGATAAGATCTTCTTCGAGCATCCGCATCAACCTTGGCTGCAGGAGATAAGATCTTCCTCGAGGGTCCGCGACAACCTCGGTTAGAGCGCCCGAGCCAACCTCAACCTGAGATAAGATCGGAGACAACCTCGCTCTGAGATCAGATCTCCTCTGAGGGTCCGCGGCAACCTCGATCAGAGCGTTCGAGCTAACCTCGACCTGAGATAAGATCGGAGACAACTTCGGCCAGGTCACTCGAGCCAACCTCGGCCTGAGATAAGATTGGAGACAACCTTGGCTAGGTCACTCGAGCCAACCTTGGCCTGAGATAAGATCAGAGACAGCCTCACCCTGAGATCAGATCTCCTCCGAGGCAACCTCGACTGTTGGAGACAATATCGCCCCCGAGGAGCTCAACCTCCGACCTCGACCGTAAGAGACGAGATCTACTTCAACCTCGGCGTGAGAGGAGATCTCCCCCGGGCTTTAACTTTAACATCAACTTTGGTTGAAGATGGGATCTCCTCCGATTTTCAATCTGAACCAGCATGGAGCCCAGAAGAGGACTTCGGCAGTCTCCTTTTCTACACTCCCTTCCTTCAAGTTTCGAACTCGAGAGTGGAGGGACTATTGTTGGGGATAAACCCCGCTCCTGCCAAAGTCTAGTTCGATGCTCAGCTTAATGCAACTGGTAGCCATGAAAGAGCTTCAGCGGATGGGTCTTAGCCGAACTCCTTCAGTCGGCCGAACTCTCCAGCGGCCGAGCTTTAGTTGGACTCCCGCGAGAGCCGAACTCCCTCCGCACTCTTCCGGCCAGATGCCTATGAGAGCCAAGCTCTCTCCGCACTCCCCCGGCCGAACTTCTTCCGAGCTTCCCTCGATCGAACTCCTTTAGGGGTCCGAACTCCTCTGAAATGAATACACATCGAAGTCCACCGATCAATGTCCGCTTTCTCAGAGCCACGGCTATTAAATTTGGACGAATTATCGCCATCAGTCTGCCACAGGTAATGTGATCGGACGACATGGCCACCACTACTAGCGACACCACTCTCTCCATAATCAGCCCCATGCGGCCCGTGATCCATCAGCATGGCTGCCACTATCCACCTAACGATGCCTTCCTCTCCATATCGGACTCCATGCGGCCCCGAACAGCCCGCAGTCGGACGATATGGTCGTCATCATCAATCAAGCTCCGCCTATAAAAGGATCCTCCAGATATGCTAACTCTGATCTCTGATGTCTGATCTCTAAGCTCTAAGCTTTCCTCTCCTTCTCTAAGCTTTGCGGAACTCATTTTCGAGTACTCCATTCCTATTAGCCAGAGCTGACTGATCGTCGGAGGATTCTGCCGGAGCCACCCCCATCGGCTCCGGATGGAACTTTGTTTTGCAGGTCTCGGCGGCAATCTTGTCCACCTCCGCTCCAACTGATTCCAACGACGATCAATTTCTGCACCAACAGATAGTATTTTAATTAGATAAATATTGAATAATAAATATTTAACAATATAAAAATTAAATAATTTTATTTATTTATTTTTTTTCAATGGATAGCCTTCGCATTAACACAAATACCAAATGACCATCGGAAAAGTTAAATATACAGCCACGCTGAAGTGAAGCATTGTCGTATGCTATGCAAACCCATGTGAATTGGATGAACTATCCCGAATAATAGGATGGAATATGTGGCTTATGTGTTTTCTTCTTCTTTTCCTTTTTTTTTTTTTTTTTTTTTTGATATAAGTGGAGGCTATTGGGTACGTAGAGTTCCACTGGCCACCAATTTTATTACAGAAAAAAAAAAAACAACATCAATTTACAAAATTATAACAGATAAAGACTTTAAACAACTGCGCAAAAGTCAAGGTCCAGTAATACGCATATGTATAGCTGTGAGAAGAGTTGCTTTCTACAGGAATAGATCCGAAGACAACATCACAGTCTCCATCCAACGGAATCCGAAAAGGATCTCTTGTAGGAGGATCAGGTTAAGTAGTGGAGTCAAGAACAGAGGCCACGCGAGATGATAGCTCCCATAAACGAGTCCAAGCCATGTGGAGAGAGTGAGACAACCCCAAATCAAATCAAATTCAAAATTCAAAACAGGAGACAGCGACAAGGTGCTACGTGGATTTCCAAGATTTGAGCGAAGAGAGAATATGGGTTTATGCTTGGCACTTGATTTGACTGCATGATAGCCTTCATCTTATCTAGGATCGTTACCATGATGCAGGCCCCTCCGACTGGCCTACTTGTTCTTCGAGCGAGTTCAAAGAAGAGGAAGAGGAAAACAGGATGGATTGACTTAGCACAGTACCGATCATCATCTCAAGTCGACTCCATTAAGTTAAGTCAGAAGCGGGAGACGAAGGAAGAGACGATCATGATGTTGTATATAAGCTACTATACTATTTTCTTCGGACTTCAAGTGGACCTTATGCATTCCAAATTTTATAATTGATAACAAAGCCGCTTCTTTGGTTTTTAATTCTATATTTAGTTGAGATCATGAGTGAGAGAATGGATGAGATTAAAATGATAGATGGCCTTCATTCATCAGAAAGAATGGATCAAAAAAAGTAAGATTTTTCATCCATTATGGCTCACTAATTTGCATCCTTCCAAATTAAAAGGATGAAGAAAGAATGGATGAATTTTTGTATAGATAAAATTATTCTTTATTATTTTTTTTGACAAAACTATAATATTTTTTCATTTTTTGATTCATATTTTTTTTTTATATTTATATATATTTTTATATATACTATTAATCATATACTATTAAATTTTATTACTAATTATTTTAATTTTAGTATATAATTTTGATAATTATAATTAAATAATTAAAATTATCTTCAATTTCTCTATTTTTATTTACTATTTCTAATTAATTATTTATATAATATTAATTAATTATTAAATTAAATTATAAATTAACTAGTTATTTATATTATTAATAAAATTAATTATTAAATTAAATTATAAATTAACTAATTATTTATATAATTAACATCATTAATAATTTAATTATAAAATTATTTATTAAATTAAATTAAATTAAAATTAAAGTATTTATATAATTATAGATTATAATGATTATAAGTTTATATATTATTTACTTATGTCGTATAAATTTATATTATAAATTGATAATAATAATAATTTTTTTAAATAATAATTTAGAAAAAATATTATATAAATATCATTCATTCTTTCTTTTATTCTTTCTATATTAAATAGAGAAAAAAATTATTTTTATCTATTTTTTATATTTCATCAAATATAAAAAAAATAAATAAATTTTTTATCTATTATTTTTTTTATCTATTTTTTTTTTAATTCATCTTTCATATCAAATAGATATCTAGATCATCTAACTAAATTTTTTTTTTTGGGATTACGGAGAAGTCCGTAATGGTGCACCTTACGAGCCAGTCGTCGACGTGATATCTGTATGTGGTGCATGCCCTACCCCACACTGGCAGGATGCCTCCAATTCTTTCAATTTGAACCCGTCACCATCCACACCAATTGTCTCATGCGGATTGCATCTATACTTTAGCCATGCTTAATTTATACAACCGCATAGAACAAGCTAGAGTGAGATCCTTGTCGTTGCCCTGCGGGCTGCGGCCCGTGGAACATTGCCGTCGGTCCTTGGTGGGTAAACTGGATTATTCTGTTCCTCTCTCTCTCTCCCTCTCTATCTCCCTCGTTTGTCTCTCGTCACACCGTTTCCCGTGCATTCAGGGTTACCTTATTTTATAATTTTCTCCTGCCTCGGCCAATCCAATGGGAATCTCCATCCACCGGTGGTGGAGGTGGGTGGTGGGTGGCGTGGTGGGCCCGCGACTCACCACTCGGATTTGACCGGCGCGTCTCCACTTCCCGTCTCTGCGCCTTGGTTTTCCCTATCTTCTCTCAGTCCAATTCATTTAAAACCATCCCCTGCCACCCACGTATACGATGTTTTGTGTAGCATTGAAAATAGCCATGGCCTAGGACTGTATTTAATAACACGTCGGTTTCGGCCATGGTTCAGCTTTGCTTTAGTTGAGGGGGGGATAATCGTGGGGTATAGCAAGAGATCCCTCGAGAGACTACAAAATCCGTTTGCGCCTCTACTCCCCCCAACGTGACTCCTTTTGCTCCTCCTCCACCTCCCACAGGGGAGAGAGAGAGAGAGAGAGAGCGCGCGCGCTGAGCTGCCCACATGGGAGAGCCATCGATTGTCCTCCGAAAGCCAGGACACGCCTGGCCTAACGGTTTTGCCAAGGCAAACGGAGTGAACCCTCCCCCCACCCTCCCCTCCTCCGCAAGCCCACATGGTGTGTGCTGTCGCTTTCCCTTGGGACTTCTCTTTTTTTAAGGAAAGAGAGGGGCTGCAGGGATGCCTGTTTTAGTAGGGACGAGCATAGGGAACACAGCAAGGGAAAGAAGTGGCAACGATTGTTCTCCTGCCCCCGCCTCGGGTCTTGCTCCCACTCCTCCCTCGGGATTCCCTCTCCCTCGCTCCACTTATATCCACCTCCCCTTCTCTCCATCCAAACCCATCGCCTTCCACCCCTACCGCTAACATCCGTCCATCCGTCCGTATACTAAAACCACTCTCCTTGTTGCCTAAGCCTGCTATCTTTACTGGGACCCACAGCGGCAGACTCCACCATCCATCCATCCGTCTCCCTCTCTCTCTCTCTCTCTCTCTATCTCAACCCACCTCTCAAGACTGGGTCAGGGATTCCGTCCGGTAAGAAATGCTCTGCAATGGAGAGAAGTTGCGCATCCCCTCAACCAACGAATGGCCACGGGTTGGTTCCATTTCTACGAGTCCACAGGTTCCATCTGTCCCACTATCTCACCTCCTCCGCTCTCTCCTTCTCTCTCTATCCCAATCAGTCAGCAGTATTACATGCTCGTTTTGTTGGCTAGCTCTTGGCACGTAACTTTCCTCTAGGTTCCATTATTCACGCCTCCCAATCCCTTCTCCACCCGCTCCCTAATCTCAAATTTACTTTTGTTCCTTTCTGTGCAGAACATGGGCGAGATGCTTCTCATCCCCGGAAACAACAACAGCGAGAACAACAACAACAACAACAACAACAACAACAAGAACGCTTCCACCGCCACCAGCAACAGCAACAGCAACAGCAGTACCAGTACCAACAGCAACATGATCCACGCTGCCGCTGCTCCTTCTGCAGCTAGGGTAATGGACAAGCCGGCACAGGACCAGCAGGCCGCCCTCAAATGCCCCCGCTGCGACTCCTCCAACACCAAGTTCTGCTACTACAACAACTACAGCCTCTCCCAGCCCCGCCATTTCTGCAAGGCTTGCAAGCGCTACTGGACCCGCGGCGGCACCCTCCGTAATGTCCCCGTCGGCGGCGGCTGCCGGAAGAACAAGCGTGTCAAAAAGCCCACCTCCACCGCCGCCGCCTCCTCCTCTGATCCTCTCCCATCTCCTCTCATGCCTCCAGCTAACTCGGTTCCTCCCTTCTCCCTTCCAAATCCTACTTCCCATCTCGACCCTCCTATGAATCCCTTGTTCTATGCTCTCCCTACCGCGTCTTCTTCTTCGGGTCTCGCCTTTTCGGGCCTTCGGGCCCCGTCGGTCCCGCATGGCATCTCGGTCCCTTGCACCGGCTTCGACCTGCTGCAGCCGCAGCTCAACTCGCTCGGCCTTGGATTCCCCTCGAGCCAGAGCCAGTGCCAGCGCGACGATGAATTCCATCTATCCCAGCTACAGACTTCGGCTTCGGTCATCAACGACCATCCACTCTTCGGATCCACCGCCGCCTCGCTTCTGCTTTCGAGCCTCAAGCAGCCAAAGAAGCTGGAGGACGACCAGGCCCTGATGCCTTACGAGGAACTGCACGCCCCCTCCGCGGAGGCGAATGGGAATTTCGGGGAGATCAAGGAAGTCAAGCTGGAAGGAGACAGCAATGCGATCGACGACAATCGAATAGAATGGCAAATTCCTCTCGAGAATTCCTTCGATGCAATTATCCCGGCTGCTTCTACTTCTCTGGCCGGTGATTCCTCCTTTCTTTATTGGAATTCCGCTATCGGTGCTTGGCCTGATTCTGCCAACTGTGAATCGTCGGTCGCACCTCTCATCTAGTCCGACCCAACGTAATCAGTATTCTTCTTCTTGTTGCTTCTTTCCTTCTTGCTACCTTACTCTTCTTAGTGGACTTGTAGCAAGGGTAGTGGGCGTTGGTCGTTGTTTTCTCCACCCACATATATTCTATGTTTTTTTTCTTCGGTATTACGGGCGTCGCGGGGGTTACGGTGAGAGTGTGGATCGGAGAGATCATGTCGGTTGCAAACGTCTCAAGCCCCGTGTGTTTTTTTTTTTTTTTGTAAGCCTTTGTGGCGTCAAGAAGACCGTTTGCTCCGAGAGGAACCTCGGATCCATTTGGCTTGGTATCTTCTCCGTCTCCTACTTTACCGGTGCCTTTCGGATTGGCAAGAGAGCAAAAGGATGAACAATGGAGCAGGAACAGTCAGTTTGTTCTCATGTATGTATATAGGCATGACATACATCCTCTTTTCTAATGTATTGGGTATCAAGTGGTTGGTTTTTGTTGCAACATACGGACAAGGGATCTTCATCTTTTTCAGAGGTGTGATATTACTGGTGTCGGAGAAATTAGGAATTAGTGCGTTTTTTTTTTTTTTATTTCTTTCTTCTTTTTAAGCTTTTGGTTGGGTAGAAGGATCTGGTAGAATAATTATCTAGAGTGGGATTTCTTTCCAATAATGTGGGTGGTTGATTTAGTGTCTGTGGCGTTCCTCTCATTGTAAGAGATGTTAACTTCGTTTTTCGTTTTTTTTTTTTTTTTCCTCTCATTGTACTGCTTTTGGAGCACTGGAAGTGCTTTTTCTTTGTTTTACTGATTTATATTAAGAAACTTGAATACTTCGAATGAACTCAGAATGTCAGGTATCTCTCGATGGTTGTGTTCCCAAGTGCGCCTCTCAGTTTTCTGATTTGCTTTAGATATGCATGCCACGTAATATTTTTAATACGCCGGACCATAAGATTAGGATACATATATTTATATATACATGAAACATTCTTCAATTTTTATACGTAGCTCCCTATCCAAGGAAAAAAAAAAAAAAAGCTTTTTTAAAATATTTTTTCATGTTTCCTCCATCCTCTCTGGATATCTGGTAGCCATCGGAGCACGTAGTCTTCTGCCATGCCTGCCAAGTGGCATTCGTCCATCTGGTCTCTATATTTAGGTGGTAGTTGGATGGAAAAGTTTGAAATTATACATGTACTTTGATAAGTGTAATGGATCGATGTGGTATTCAAGTCCTCATGGACCTTTCATACTGCAAGGAATATGTGATCTCATGCATTAAGGTGATACGGAAGAAATTATTTCTTCCAAGAAAAAATTAATCGAATTTTCTTTCAATCCAAGTTGTCTTAAATCCTCTTTGAAAAATATTGCTTTAATTATTTTTTTCCCTTTTTCCAACACCTGATGCTTCAACATACGATTGTACCTAGTTTATCACAGTTCCAATATATCAACAATACACGCTGATACACGGGAAACCACAGAGAGTATATAGATTGGAAATTTTTCAGTTCATTGGCTACCATCTTCACTTGACTATTACATTAGCAGTTTGCTCCTAAGAAGTACTCCTTCAAGCCATGTCCTTCGGCTATCATGGGTTCTATTCTTACTTTACCAGTAATTGTGGGATGTGAGTCCTTTGTGCTTGCAATGAAAAAGCTGGATATCTTCTCATATATGCCTTATTTCGTACAATGCGCGCGGCCAGCAATCGGTAAGTTGCCATCATCCAGAAACGTGAGATTCTTTTGCATTTCCATTTCTAATTGATGTTTAGTAGATATCACTACAAATCTTGCCATATTTTATCAGTTTCTTTTTTTGGAGAAATACATCCCGTCAATCTGAGCAGGGTTATCACGATGCCATGTTGCTTTAGACGTTGAGAGCACCACCACCAACCTCTCTCTTGGGACCCAATCGATTTTAATTTGTGTTACCCATGCAAATTCAATATCCAAAGGTGCTTCTTCAAAATTTGAAGAGGTTAAAATGGCAAAAGGATGATTTGTATCTCTGAACTTTGTGTATTCGTCATATGAAAAGCTATATTTTTTTATCCTCATTGCAGATCAACCAACCAATCTATACTCACATACAACATACTTTTGGCAAATGCAAGTTCCATGGAATGGTTCCATTCATACACCTGTTGCATTAACAATATTTTCTCTATTTTTGATTTTTTTAACAATCTCTTTTGGAAAACAATTATTCACGAGGTGGAAATTGTTTCTTTGCTTTTATCGTATTTATCCTAAAAATAATCCGTAAAGTTCATTTGGTCATGGAGATTTTCTCATATGACAGACTTGTCTGAAGAAAATAGTGATTTATAATCCAAACTGTTTGTTTGAAACTACTGGGACACTTTTTTGAAAATAATGGAGCATCTCCTCGTGTTTCTTCTCATTTCACACTTGTTAATGTATATCGAATCATGCAGTCATTTTATAAATGATTTAGAAGTCCAAGTGCTTGTCTGAAACTATATGAATGGGAGATGTTTTTAAATATTTCTTTAGCTATTTTATTATAGCATATGCTTCTCTACCTAGACCTCACCGTCATTCATCAAAAGGCATGAATTCAGCGTGCATCTGTAAAGGTAAAGGTATGAGCAACCGGGGAAAAAAACTGTCTTATGTGACTCACTAGATTGTTAAGTTTTATGATGTTAAATGCCTATATATTGTTATTATGTTTTATATATGATAAGTATCACCTTGAAGAACTCTATTTAGTTCTGTTGCTATGGTGTTATGTATCGATGTTCTTGTGAATATAATTGATTTTGAACGAATTCAATATTCTATATATTGCCTTTATCACCTTTTATTATTTATGCTTTGCTTTTCCCTTTTTGTTCTCACTATCTGTTGCCCGTTCCAATTCATTTTTACCTGCTTACGCGTTTACTCTCTCATTGTTAATTTCGTAACTCTTCTACACACACACACAAAAAAAAAGAAGCCCGGTTTGCTTCCGATTTCCAGCTACATTGACCATTGGGATGAGTTTCTATAAGATAGCAAGTTTCTTGACAAAGATATTAGCCTTGAAAGGCTATATCACTCGGAAATATTCTTTATAGCCCAGAATTGCAAGATCTGTAATAGTTGTGTTTCCTCCTCATCCACAAGGCTATGGTGTCATTTCGTAAAATTCTTTGATTTAATTTCTCCACTGGATAAGTGGTGGCTTACTCCAGGTGTAATTTTTTAACGATTCATTGGGACATTAGCTCTCTTCTGGATATTAAAGGAGCAATGCTATGTAACTTGAAAAAAATATATACTCCGAAAACGTCATCATATCATTTCCAAGGGACCAATTAGAATACAGAGAAATTCTTATGGCACCTGCATTGCAGAACGAGCTGCACCACGCACGTGGCTAGAGCACGGCATTTAAAAAAACTTTTTTTTCTTTCAGCTTCATTGTAGGTGTTATGCACCGGGCTGTATCACATGTGGTGCATAAAGTATTTCCTAAAATACAAAATGCCCCCTTCAAGTCAACTTTTTAAGCTATATATATGTGGGCTGGGCCAGGATAAGCTGCCTATAAGCCCAATACGAAATCTAGAAGCAAGAACGGGCTCCTAGTTGGTCCAGCATGTTCTGGCAAAAGATAACCGACTTAGGTTAATTTGAGCCTGCCCATACCATAAAGAAAAGGAAAATACTTTGTGCACCATGGGTGGTGCAGCACGGGCGCACCACCCATGATAATTGGCTCACGCATGGGGCCGAAAGAAAAAAAAAATTTTTGAACACCATGCTCCAATCCTGTACGTGAGCCAATCACTACAGGTGGTGTGCACAGAGTTATATTGCCCGCAATTCTTAAAAAATTTTCCTAAAGAAAATCTCCAATTGTAGCATGGTCTCAAACCAACTTAAGCAGACTCAATCATTTCACAAGTGGCCTGCCCAAGCCCGGTTTGTTAAAAATAGGCTCGGGCTATCATTTTTGGCCCAACAGATCAGGCCGAGCCTAAAAATCAAACAAGATTTGTAAAATAGGTCAGGCTTGGATTTACGTCAATCTAGCCTGGACCCAATCCGAATTTATATGTCAACCCCCTTGATCCCTCTTTTTCATCTTCAAAGCATGCTCAGCTTCATCTCGACATCCCACCTCCTCCTTGTTGGCCCTCACACTGTCACCGCCTTCGATCCTCCCTATCGACCACTGCCTCCTAGTGTTGTCAAAGCCTCCCAGTCTTATCTTTTTCTTGGCATCCTTACCTCCTCAACCCTTGCATTGTTTGGCCCTCCTCCTCTTGATCCCCTACCTCCTTGCTGCCACCTCCTCCTCAGTCCTCACTTTCTCATCGAGTCCTCCCTATCTCTCGACCTTCTTGCCTCCTCCCCATCATCTCTTTCCTGCCGCCACTCAACTGCCTCCTCCTCGCACACCCGCCACCGCCTCCCCTCCTCTCAATCTTCTTCTTTAGTTGAAGATAAAGAAAATCCTAAGACCTATGGTCCAACCGACCTTCTTCTTCAGTTGAAAAAAAAAACCCCTAAGATCCATGGCACTGTTCAAAAGCCCAAAGCTTTGAAGAGAACAGGCTTGGACCTAAGAAGGAGGCCCGAAGATCAGGCCGGACTAGGCTCGGGCCTAAACAATTAGTATTTTACCTGGGGCTGAGCCCAGCCTACCTGATAAGCAAGTTTAGGCAGCAGACATCTCAACTCTGGCATCAAGTTTTAATCAAAATTGGGTCTAGGGAGTGACCAGCCTATTGACAATTTTATGCAAGATTGAGACCATGTAGATGGTGACGGGTGCGGGTTATATCTCTCACAAGGTAGAATGATTTAGCTTCTTTAACGACGTCGTCCATTGAATTGCAGCCCTCAAAGCACTCCGAAGTCTCTTATTTCATCAGCCAGCTTGGATCTCAAAGTGATGTTTGTACGAACCATCGGTGGAATCGTCCGAAGGAAGGTGAATTATTCTTTTGCCCGAGAGATACAACCCTGATGCTTCTTCGATGATGAAGTACCCCAGTTATCAATTCGGTGTAACTCGAGCTAATAATTCTCATGGTTACTATGGTCTACGAAACATTGGCAGTGGCAGCTTGTAACAGAGTCAAATAGATGGGTTCCTTGTATTGGTCCAAAGCTAAATACGAAGCAGTTCATCGTGTTTTGTAGGGGCCACCTCAAATCCGTAGAGAAAATATAGATGTGAGGCAGATGCCATCGAACTGGGGAATAAACTAAGATAGCATATGATGATTTAAATAGGATCACCACGATGATTTGAGGTCATATTCAAATCTTATGGTAATCTAATCAACAATACTCTAAAATCATTGTATTTGATAGACCATGATCCAATGATTACAGATTCTTAAATATTCATGAATAATTTATTTAATATTCTATAAAAATTTAAGATAATTAATTACATAGCACAAAAATTATTCATAATATATTTCATAAAAATATATTTATTAATCATAAATAATATATTATAAATAAAATATAAATATATTTATTAACATATTGATTGTTGGGGATAAACTCTGCTCTCGTCGAAGTTCAGTCTGATGCTTAGTCTAATGCAACTGATAATCACGGAAGAGTTTCGATCGAAAATTCTTCCTCCAACGATCGAACTCCAATCGAACTCCTCCAGCTATCAAATCTTTTTTGAACTTCTATAGCGGTCGAGCTCCATCCGGACTTCTCCATCAATCGGACTTCTTCTAAACTTCTCCATCAGTCGAACTCTTTCCAGACTTCTTCTTCCATCGGATTCTTCCAGGAGTCGAACTTCTTCCAGACTTTTTCTTCAGTCGATTTTCTTCAGGAGCCGAACTCCTTCCGAACTTCTTCTTCAGTCGGATACCTCCAGGAGCCAAACTTCTTTCGAACTTCTTCTTCAGTTGGATTCCTCCGGAAGTCGAACTCCTTCCGAACCTCTCCTTTAGTCGGATTCCTATAGGAGCCGAACTCCTTTTGGACTTCTCCTTCAATCAAACTTCATCTGAATTTCTCTAACAGATTACTTTCAGATTTCAGCTAGCATTTCTCTCGGACGATCTTCTATAGCCGTATTTCCTTTAGGAGTCCGAACTCCTCTGGAATTGATATATGTCAAAGTTCTTCACCAACCAACGCTTGCTTCCTCCGAACTTCGATTATTAAATCTTGACGAATGGGCACATCACTGCAGGCGATACCTCTCTCTCCGTAGCAAACTCCATACGGCTCCGAGCGGCCCACTATCGGACGGTTATGGCTGTCACTATCAGTCTGACGACACCTCTCTCTCCATAGCAAATCCTATGCGGTCCCGAGTGGCCCACTACTGGACGGTTATGGCTATGACTATCAGTCTGGCAATATTTCTCTCTTCATAACAAACCCCACGTGGCCCCGAGCAGCCCACTACCGGATGGTATAGCTATCACTATCAGCCCGCTATAGACTCCATCTATAAAAAGAGATCCTCCAGATATGTTTTCTCTAAGCTCTCTTCTCCTTTCCGAAACTCTGCCGAACTCTTTTCTGAGCACTTCATTTCTGTTGGTCAGAAGAGCTGACTTGATCGTCGGAGGGTCCTGTCGGAGCCACCACCATCAACTTTGGATGGGACTTTATTTTGCAGGTCACCGGCGGCAACCTCTTCCTCAGCTCCAGCTCGATTCGGTATCAACCAAATTCTACACCAATAGGATTGGCGCTAGAAGGAGGGCCTGAACCTCCGAGGTTTCCTTATTCTTAAAGCAGTATTCAGCAGCGATATCTCTTCTTTCTCTCTAGAGTTCTTTCCGAAAAAAATGCCTCCTAAGAAAGCTTCGACATCGGCAGGCCCCGGCATTGATTCGACTGGAGCAGACTTCTTCGGAGCCCCATAATCTAATCTGAGGATGGCCGACTTGGGCTAGTCGGTCGGTGACCTTCGAAAAGGAAAAGCAGAGGGTGGAGAACCCTTGCTCGGATCATGACTCGATCTAGGGGGAGCCTTGCACCCATTCCACCAAAAAACCCTGAAGATCAACGATCATGAAGATCTCCTGGATTAAAGGCTCCTGAAAATAAGCTAACAAATCGAAGAACTCTACCATACTCTCTTCTCATACGGTAATGATATTTGCACTAACCCTCTTTTTTCCCAAAGAATTATGCAGAAACCAATCCGGCCGAACTTTAAGCTTTCGTAGTTTGAGAGTTATGATAGAACCACCGATCCGGTTGATCACTTGGAGGCCTTCTGGATAATGATGCTGCTCCATGGTATGCCAGATGTTATTTTATGCCGAACATTTCCATCTACCCTCGAGGGAGCCATCAGAAATTATTACTTAGCACTTAAGCTGGGTACCATCTTTTTCTTCGATCAAATGAGCCATCAGTTTGTGGCTCACTTCGTCAGCAGCCGACGTTCGCATCGAGGTTCGAATTTTCTAATGAATATCAGACAGAAAAAGAGAGAATCTATCTGGGCCTATGTCATCCAATTTAATACTACTGCATTGAAGGTTAGGAACCTAAACCAGTCTGTTGTAATGGTCGCACTCAAGGGTAGCCTTCAGAAGAATGATTTGTTATTCTCCCTAGAGAAGAAGTACCCCAGAGACTTTGCTGATCTGCTAGCTCGCACTGAAGGATATGTCTAAGCGGAAGAGGCCTTCAAGTTGAAGGATGAGGAAGCCACGAGAGAGTGGCAAGCGGGCGAGTCTAGTAAATCCGCAGCTGATGAATGATTGAATGAAGCTTGACCATGCTCACGGACTTCCGTGGAGCATAAGCTCCGAACTCCTTCTCGAGCTCGTCATCAAAGGAGCCCTGATAGAAGGGCACGAAGAAATTCTCTTCCCAAAATGTTTCGCAACTACGCCCCCTTTAATGCTCCAAAAATGCAAGTATTGATGGAGATCAAAGAGCAACTGCCGACGTCTGGAAGGATGCGCAATCATCCTGACAAGTATAATCTCAGCAAATACTGCCTCTACCATCGTAACCACGGCCACGATACTGAAGAATGCATTCAGCTCCAAGATGAGATCAAGGAGCTTATCAGGAGAGGTCAGTTGGATTGATTTCTCAGACACCGTTCTGATGCAAGGAAAGATCGACCGAGGGCACTGCCGCAGTCAGAACCATCAAGGAGGAAGGAATAACAAAGAGATCGGCCGCCTCTCGACATCATCAATACTATCTTTGAGAGACTTCGGCAAGAAGAGGCCAGCGGATCTGAGGCATCAGTGAAGAGATGGAGGACTGAAAAATCCATAATCTTCATTGAGGTAGATGCACGAGGAGTATAATTTTTGCATAATGACGTGGTTGTAATCTCTTTAAATATATCAGACTATGATATACGTCGCATCCTAGTTGATAATGGAAGTTCGACTGACGTCTTGTTTATGATGCTTTCTCCAAAATATCGATATCCAATAGTTAGCTGGACCAATAAACTCTCCACTAGTAGGCTTCGCTGGTGCTGTAGTACCACTTGAAGGTGTAATGACTCTAGCTGTGGCCGCATGGCAATATCCAAAATAATCCAGAGTGTAGGTGAATTTTTTGGTAGTAAAGGCTCTCTCCACTTATAATGCAATTCTCGGTTGATCTGATCTAAATGCACTTTGGACGGTGGTGTCAACTTATTATTTGAAAATGAAGTTTTCAACAAGTTACGAGATCGGAGAGGTCAGGAAAGATCAAGCTCTGGCAAGACACTGCTACTCAATTATTCTACAAAAGGAAGAATGGTTTGACCCTTATCCCGTTAACGGGCTAGATGTCCGCGATGACCTTGCTGAAGAATGGGGTGAGCCCATAGAAGATCTGATGACCGTCCCTCTAAATGATGGAAATGCGAAGCATACGGTGTAAATTGGCTCCAATCTGGAAGATGAAGCTCGAGAACAGCTTATCACCTTCTTACGGAGGAATGCCGATGTCTTCACCTGGATTCCAATAGATATGCTTGGGATTGACGTCGAGGTTATGGAACATCGGCTGGCCATTGACCCCAAGCATCGATCAGTGAAAGAAAGAGTTCGAGGCCATGCGCCAGAAAGGCAGAAGGTAATAGCAGAAGAAGTCGACAAGCTTTTCAACGTCAAATTTATCCAAAAAATTAGCTATCCAATTTAGGTCTCTAACGTGGTCCTGGTCAAGAAAGCCAACGGTAAGTAGAGGATGTGCATCGACTTTAAGAAGCTTAATAAGATTTGCCCAAAAGACAGCTATCTTTTATTGAGAATCGACCAACAGGTGGATGCGACTTTAGGCTATGAGCTTCTCACCTTCATAGACACCTTCTCTGGCTACAAGCAAATTTGGATGGCATCGGAGGACAAGGAGAATACTTCTTTTATTACTAACCATGGTCTTTACTGTTATAGGATCATGCCCTTCGGGCTTAAAAATGCAGGCATGACTTATCAACACTTAGTCAATAAAATCTTTAAGAAGTAGATTGATCGCATTATGAAGATTTACGTCGATGACATGCTGGTAAAAAATCGAGAGATTGTCAATCATGTCGCTGACCTTGAAGAGACTTTCAATGCACTCAAAAAATACAAGATGAAGCTAAACCCAACCAAGTGCGCCTTTGGAGTAGCTTCAAAAAAATTTTTGAGATTCATGATCTCAAGATGAGGGATCGAGGCCAACCTGAAGAAAATTCGAGCAATCCAAGAGATGACTGCTCCAAAGTCCATCAAGAAAGTTCAGCGCCTGATCGAAAAGATGGCATCTTTGAGTTTTTTTGTCTCGAGGTCGGCCGAACGCTGCATGCCCTTCTTTCAAATTCTCAGAAAATTGAAGGATTTTCACTAAACTTAGGAATGCCAAAAGGCATTCGACGAGCCCAAGAACTACCTCGACTCACCCCACTAGCCAAACCCAAATTTGAAGAGGAGCATTTCTCTACCTCGCAGTCTCCCCTGCGGCGCTAGCAGCAGTCTTGGTCAAGAAAAAGGTGAAATTACAGTGATCAATTTACTACATAAGTTGGATCCTAAGGGATGCCAAAATCAGATATACAAAGTTGAAAAAATTGACTTATGCTCTTCTGATTGCAGCAAGAAGACTTCGATCTTACTTCTAAGGATATGCTATAACACTCCTCACTGATCAGCCGATCAAAGTAATCCTTCATCAAATGGATGCTTCTAGAAGAATTGCAAAATGGGCCATTGAATTAACAGAATTCGACATCAACTATCAACCTCGATCAGTAATCAAGGCTCAGGCACTGACCGACTTCATAGTTGAATGCACCATTCTAGATGAAGCCGAGCTTGAACAGAATGAGACCAGCATCCCATGGTTGCAATCGAGCCTCTCCGAAGAAAGTGTCGACCTTTTCGAAGGTTTTTGGGCCTTGTACGTGGATGGTTCATCCAACTTCGCTGGAGCAAGTGTGAGGTTAGTCTCAGTCAACCCCGAGGGAGTCGTCATCGAGTATGCCCTATGCTTCAAATTTTCTGTAGCTAATAATGGGACCGAATATGAAGCACTGATCGTTGGATTAAAAATAGTAAGAGAGTTAAAAATAGATTGACTTCAAGTCTACAGTAATTTTCAATTGGTGGTCAGCCAAGTTAGTGGTAGGTATGAAGCACGAGAGAAAAGTATGATGAAATACCTTGAGAAAGTGAAGGATTTGACTTCGGCCTTCGATAGTTTTGGCATTCGATAGATTCTGAGGGCAGAAAATATGAGAGCCGACCTTCTTTCTAAATTGGCCACTTCAACTCCAATCAAACTATCCAATGAAGTATTTTTTGAAACTCTAAAATGCCCAAGCTCAAAGAAATTATAGTTCGTTATGCAGACGGAGCTCGAGCCGAGTTGGATTGACCCGTTAGTTACCTATCTCAAAGAGAAAGTTCTTCTTCATGATCCAAAAGAAGCTCAAAAACTCAAGAATCAAGCCTCCCAGTATGTTTTGTATGAGGGCAAGTTATATAAGAGGTCGTATTCGCTGCCGTTGTTGAGATGTCTCCGAGCTTCAGAGGTCGACTTCACATTATGAAAAGTGCACGAAAGAATTTGTGAAAGTTATGTAGGAGCTAGGCCCCTATCATAAAAACTACTTTAGCAAGGATACTATTGGTCGACCTGGTATCATGATTCCATGGAGTATGTCAAGAAATATGACTGCTGTCAGAAAAATGCAAACATACAAAGACAACCGACCTCTGAGCTTACTCCACTAAATGCACCTTGGCCATTTGTGCAATGGGAAATGGATATACTTGGCCATTTCTCAATGGCATCCGGACAACGAAAGTTCCTCCTGACCGCGATCGACTACTTCATCAAATGGGTCGAAGCTGAACCACTAGCAAAAATTATCGAGGCCAAGGTATAGGACTTCGTTTGGAAGTCAATTATCTATCGGTTCAGTCTGCCCCGAATTCTCATAATAGATAATGAGCGATAGTTCGCTGGAACGAGGTTCGCTGAGTTCTGCAAAGATCTAAATATCTTCCATCATTTCACGACGATAGCTCACTCATAGGTAAATGGAGAAGCTGAAGTGACTAACCAGAACCTACTGTAAGGCATTAAGACAAGACTCGATAGGACAAAGGAGGCTTGGATGGATGAACTCTATTACGTCCTCTGGACGTACCAAACTACGCAAAGACTACCGACTGGGAAAACACCATTCATCTTGACCTTTGAAATGAAGGTAGTCATCCCAATCGAGCTTAAGATCCCATCAGCACGGATCGTGGCCTTCGATGAGCAGCATAGCTCATTAGACCTTAGAGTCAATCTTGACCTTCTAAAAGAAAAAAGAGAGGAAGCCCAGGTTTGGATGGTGGCCTACAGACGAAGGGTGGCCCGATACTATAACTCCAGAGTCAGAGGTAAAATATTATGAGTGGAGAACTTAGTACTTCGGTGAGCCACCATCTCTTAGCCTCAGAGCCAGGGGAAGCTTGCTCCGAATTGAAAAGGCCCATATGAAATAGAGGAAGTCGTCCGATCCAAAACTTATCATTTGAAGGAGCTCAGAGGAACAATGCTCTTACGACCTTAAAATTCAAAAAATCTGAGGATGCACTATCAGTAATTTTTCTTCAATAAAACTCCTCCATTTCGATATTATAGTTTCTTGGTGCAAAGACTATGTGATGAGAAGAAGCAATCAATAGTGGCCATATTAGGATCAGGAGGAGAACCTCATCCTAACATGAGCAAGTTGAAGGCCTCGTTCATTTTAGATGGGATGAAGAGGCCCTGACACTAGCCCTTATGCGCTTCTATAGGCCGTTAGGAATAGGAGGAGAACTTCATCCTAACATGAGCAAAGTCGAAGACCTCGTTCGTTTCAGAAGAGATGAGAGAAGAGGTCATGATAACGGTCCTTATGTGCCCCTACAGTTCATTAGAAATAGGAGAAGAACCTCATCCTAACATGAGCAAAGTCAAAGGCCTCATTTATTTTAGACGAGATGAGGGGAGAGATCCTGACAATGGCCCTTATATACCCCTATAGCCCATTAGGAACAGAGGAGAACCTCGTCATAATGTAAGTAAAGTTAAAGGTCTCATTCATTATAGATGAGATGAGGAGAGAGGTGCTGACAATGGCCCTTATATGCTCCTACAGTCCGTTAGGAACAGGAGGAGAACCTCATTCTAAAGTGAGCAAAGTTGAAGGCCTCGTTCATTTTAGACGAGGTGAGAAGAGAGGCCCCGACAACGATCCTAATGTGCCCCTATAGTCCGTTAGAAATAGGAGAAAAATCTCATCCTAACGTGAGCAAAGTCAAAGGCCTCATTCATTTTAGATGAGGTGAGAGGAGAAGCCTGGACAACGGTCCTAAATGTGCCCCTATAGCTCGTTCAGAATAGGAGGAGAACCTCATCCTAACGTGAACAAAGTCGAAGGACTCGTTCATTTTAGACGAGGTGAGAAGAGAGACTCTGACAATGGCCCTTAGTGCCCCTACAATCCGTTAGGAACAGAAGGAGAACCTTATCCTAATATGAACAAAGTCGAAGGCCTCGTTCATTTTAGATGAGATGAGAAGAGAGGCCCTAGCTCGACTGGAGATAAGATCTTCTCCGAGCTTCAATGTCAACCTCAATAAGTGGTAAGATTTTCTTCAACCTCGATTGGAGATAAGATCTTCCTCGAGCTTCAACTTCAATAGGAGATAACATCTCCTTCAACCTCGGCAGGAGATAAGATCTCCTCCGAGCTTCAACTCTACGTCAATAGGAGATAAGATTTCTTCGACCTTGATCGCTGGAGATAAGATCTCCTTCGAATTCAACGTTATGTCAACAGGAGATGAGATCTCCTTCAACCTCAGCTGTCGAAGATAAGATCTCTTTCGAGCGACCGAGTCAATCTTGACTAAAGATAAAATCTCTTTTGAGCGATCGAGTCAACTTCGATTAGAGATAAGATCTCTTTCGAGCTTCAAAGTCTTTGCCGATAGGAGATAAGATCTCCTTCAATCTTGATTGTCGGAGATAAGATCTCCTCCCGAGCATCCGAGTCAACCTCGGTTAGAGATAAGATCTCTCTCGAGCGTCCCAGTCAATCTCGATTAGAGATAAGATCTCTCCTGAATTTTAAAATCTTCGCCAATAGGAGATAAGATCTCCTTCAACCTCAGCTAGAGATAAAATCTCTTCTGAGTGTTTGAGTCAAACTTGGCTAGAGATAAGATCTCTTCCGAGCGACCGCACCAATCTCGACTGGAGATAAGATCTTTTTCGAGCTTTCAGGAGCTTCGATCTCAACAGAAGATAAGATCTTCTTCAACCTCGGCCAGAGGTAAGATCTTTTCCGAGCTTCAACCTGAATGGATGTAGAGCTCGGAAAAGGACTTCGATAGTCATCTTCTTTTGTGCTCCCTTCCTTTGAATTTCAAACTCAAAAGTGGGAGGACTATTATTGAAGATAAATTTTACTCTTGCCGAAGTTCAGTCTGATGCTTAGTCTAATGTAACTAATAATCATGGAAGAGCTTTGATCGAAAATTCTTCCTTCAGTGGTCGAACCCCAGCTGAACTCCTTCAACGGTCGAACCTCTTTCGAACTTCTACAGCGACTGAGCTCCATCCGAACTTCTTCATCAGCCAAACTTTTTCTAGACTTCTTCATCAGTCGAACTCTTTTCAGACTTCTTCTTCCATCGAATTTCTCCAGGAGCCGAACTCCTTTCGGACTTCTCCTTCAGTCGATTTCCTTCAGGAGTTGAATTTTTTTCAGACTTCTCCTTCAATCGATTTTCTTCGAAAGCCGAACTCCTTCCGAACCTCTCCTTCAGTCGATTTTCTCCAAGAGCCAAACTCCTTTCAAACCTCTTCTTCAGTCGGATTCCTACAAGAGCTGAACTCCTTTCGGACTTCTTCTTTAGTCAGATTTCTATAGGAGCCAAACTTCTTTCGAACTTTTTCTTCAGTTGGATTCCTTCGAAAGCCAAATTTCTTTCGGACCTCTCATTCAATCGAATTCCTATAGGAGCCAAACTTCTTTCGAACTTCTTCTTTAGTCAAATTTCATCTGGATTCCTTTAGTGGATTACTTTCAAATTTTAGCTAGCATTCCTTTTAGATGATCCTCTATAGCCATATTTTTTTTAGGAGTCTAAACTCCTCTAGAATTGATATATGTCAAAGTTCTTCACCAACCAACGTCTACTTCCTTCAAACTTTGATTATTAAATCTCGATGAATGGGCACATCACTGCAGATGACACCTCTCTTTCCGTAGTAAATCCCATGCGGTCCCGAGCAGTCCACTACCGAATGATTATGGCTGTCACTATCAGTCTGATGATACCACTCTTTTCGTAGCAAATCCCACCTCTCTTTTCGTAACAAACCCCACGTGGTTTCGAGCGAACCACTATCGGACGGTATGACTGTCACTATCAGTCCACTATAGGCTCCGTCTATAAAAAAAGATTCTCTAGATATGTTTTCTCTAAACTCTCTTCTTCTTCTTAAAACTCTATCAAACTCTTTTCTGAGCGCTCCATTTCTATTGGCTAAAAGGGCTGACTTGATCATTGGAGGATCCTACCGGAGCCACCACCATCGATTTTGAATGAAACTTTATTTTGCAGGTCACCGACGGCGACCTCTTCCTCAGCTCTAATTCAATCCAGCGTCAATCAGATTCTGCACCAATATTAATAATTAATAAACTATATAAAAATATATTTATAAGTTTTATAAATTATTAATTATTTAAAAATATACTAATTATTATTATAGAATTAATATTTTAATGCATACTTATAACATATTAATTATTAATATAAATATTTATTTTGATTAAAAATAAGACAAATAGAATTAAAATATTAAAAAATTTTATTATATAAATATAAAGTATAATAAGATATTTTTACTCTAATTTAAAATTATCGTTTAATCATAATATAATTAATAATACTATATATATCTGTGTATGTATGTATGTATGTATGTATGTATGTATGTATGTATGTATGTATATCTATCTATATATATGTGTGTGTGTGTGTATGTATGTATGTATGTATATATATATATATATATATATTATATGTATATATATATATGTGTATATATATATATGTACATTATGTATGTATGTATTTATGTATATACATACATACATATGTACATACATACATACATGCATACATACATATATATACATACATATATGCATGTATACATACAGGCATATATGTATGTATGTATGTATCTATATATATATATATATATAATATATATATATATATATATATATATATTAGAGCCTGATACCAAACTAGTGGAAGAAACTAAATACAAGTGGAAGAGAAAAAGCTTGAAGAATATGAGGAGGAGAGGAGAGATGTATTTCAAAAGATTTTCAGAAATAATGATTCTAAGAGATTTCGAGAGATGCCCCCTTTCTTTCTTTTTCTTTTATAGTGTTTGGCAGACTTCAAATTCTTTTGGTTTTGCTTGAGGATAAGCTGACGTTCTCATCCTTTTTGTACTTCTTATTTAGAATCCAGGGGTGGAAGACCAGGGGCGCTGGTTGTTTTGGATTTTTGTGGGTGAAAAATCATAGGCTGTTGGAAAACCATGGATAGTAAACCATGGGCGCCAATTATTTCTATTTTCTAAGGGCTGAAAGTTGGTGGGCCATGATGGTTTGGTGTCTAGGCATCTTCTGGCATTGCTTCAGACGGATCTGACTCCAGAATTTCTGATTGATTTGTTTATACATACATGCATACATACATACATACATGTATATATATATAAATACATACATATATACATATATATACACACATAGATACATATATATATGTATGTATATATATGTATATATATATATGTATATATATATGTATGCATATACATACATGCATACATACACACACACAGATATATATATATATATATTTATATATATGTATGTATGTATGTATGTATGTATGTATGTATATACATACATACATACATGTATGTATGCATATATATACATAACTAGGCTTTGATTGATTGGATTTCAGTCCATATTCGGTCGGATCTCTGACCATCGGATCAGTGTACATCTGCGCACATGCGCTTCAAAAGGCATGCGGGCTAAAAAAAGACGCGCGTGCGTCTGAAAAAAAAAATTTAGAAAAAAAAATAGGCCTATTGTCTAAAAAAAATTTAGAAAAAAAAATCTAAAAAAAAAACCTAAAAAATAATTCAGTAAAAAACTTGAAAAAAAATTGGAAAAAAAAAGCTGAAGGCGCCTTCAAGCGCCTACAATTTAATGTAGGCGCTTTCCCTCTTTTTTTTTCCCTTTCTTTTCTTTTCTAGTGGGTTTTTTTAATTAAAAATAAAAAAGAAAGGTGCCAGAAGCCTTTTTTTTCTAAATTTTTTAAAAGATTTTTTTTAGATTTTTTTTGAATTTTATTTAGGTTTTTTAGTTTTTTTTTCTAAATTTTTTTTTAGGCTGTAGGCCTATTGTTCTTTTTTGAATTTTTTCAGACGCACGCGCGCCTATTTTTTTTAATTGGTGCACCTTTTTAGGTGCGTGCGTGCAGATGCGCGCTCATCCGACAGTCAGAAATCCGATCGAATATGGATTAAAATCTAGTCGATCGGAGCCTAGTCTACTTATATATATATGTATATATATGTTTATATACGTATATATATGTATATATATATATATGTATGTATACATATGAATATATACATACATATATATATATGTATATATACATATGTATACATATATATGTACATATGTATGTATACATACATATATATGTATATGTTATATATATATATTATATGTATATATGTATATATTATATGTATGTTTGTATGTATCCATATATATATATATACATATGTGTGTGTGTGTGTGTGTGTGTGTGTGTGTATGTATGTATGTATGTATCCATATATATATACATATGTGTGTGTCTATATATATATATATGTATGTATGTATGTATGTATGTATATGTATATATGTATATACATATATATATAGATATATATGTATATGTATATGTATATGTATATAAGTATATACATACATACATACATACATGCATACATATATATATATATATATATATATATATATATGTATGTATGTATGTATGTATGTATGTATGTATGTATGTATGTATGTATGTATATCTATATATCTATATGTATATGTATATATGTATGTATGTATGTATGTATGTATGTATGTATGTATGTATATGTATATATATATGTATATATATATATATATACTCATTTATGACCACCACTAAATTAGTAATCTAGAAGAAGCGAAAAGAAGGAAAGACTAGCATAAAGCTCATGTGGAAAACCAGAAAGGAAAGACTAGCATGAAGAAGAGTTAAAGAAAGAACATAAACTTCATTTATATAAGCAAACATTTTTACATATCAAAAGTATGAAATAAACTTGCAAACTTGAAAGCTTGATTACAAAAGTCAGAAAATAAACCCGCACACTTGAAAGCTTGATTACAAATGTTGCAAATTTGAAACTAATAGAAGTATTTACATACTTCTCCAAACAAGTTTGGGGAAGAAAAGGCCGGAAGAATGTTTAGGTGTAGAGTACTTGAAGGAAGAAGGGGACTAGGAGGGATTACTAGAGGATGCTAGCTGATCCCGGCCGATGCCTCCTTTCTTTCGCTCTTTCTTTTTTATAGGGGTTTATGGACTTCAAATCCTTTTGAATCCACTGGAGGAGGACCTAATGCCTTTGTCCTCTTCATACCTTTTGTCTTGAGAACCCAGGGGCGAAAAACCATGGGCGCTAGTTATTTTGGAGATCTACTGGCGAAAAACTAGAGGCAAAAACTACCGACGATGCTGGTTTTGGAAAAATCAGGAGCAGAAACTGCAGGCGATGCTGATTTTGAGAAGACTTTTGAGGGCATCTTTTGGTTCTTTTGATGATTCTATTTTATTATATTTTTGAGTCATCCTTGTGTCCTTGATGTTGGAAAACCATGGGCTCCTCTTATTTTGATGAAATCATGGATAGAAAACCATGGGCTTGATAATTGCCTTTGGTTGAGATTGATGAGACTCTGATAGTCACATGTCTGCCAATGGAGCGAGAAAGTTTATTGGAAGGATGGATGATGTGGATTGATCTTCATTGCTTGAACTTATTGCTAAACTTGAGTTTCTTGAGGAGGATGAAGAAGCACTAGTGTGATGATTCTCTAATACTCTTCTGAAATCTTCATTGGTGTTGTAAGTATTTGATGTACATGGACTTGGATTTCTTAGAGAAGTGGATCTTTTGCAACCAACGGATCTTCTTCTGTAGGCTTCAGCGAGACCGGTGGATCTTCTTCTATGCTCTATGGTGAAGCCTGGTGGTATTGCTGGAATTATGATATATCCTGATGGTAAAGATGTATTTGGTGATGGGCTACGGGATGGCTGAATGCCCACATCTTGAAATCTTAGAACCACATGAACATCAGTCTCATATGGTGGATTGGGATCATTGTCTAAGACAATAGTAGGAGCCAGAGAAGTAGGCCGAATCTTGAGTTCTATTTGAAGGTGAATAGTATCTTGAGTTCTATTTGAAGGTGAATAGTGACATGGTGGTATTGGTGTCGTCGATGTCGCCGTTGATGGTGATGGTGTCGGTGTCTCATCATTATTGGATTTTTTGGTTTGAGTTTGAAGGTGGCTATTTATAGTCATCATTGGGGACTGTTGAAAGAGCTTACTGAGAAAGCTGTCTTGCTGAGGAAGCTGGTTTACTGAAGAAGCTGGCTTGCTGAGAAAGTTGGCTTATTGGAGACATTGATTTGATTTGTTTGTTTTATCTGTTATTGATTTGATGGAAATAGTATCTTTGCTTTTACTTAATTGGAATGGTGGCGCTTCGATTTATGGTTGGAGCTTTGAAAATGGGTCATCTTCAAAACTAATCAGGGGGTTAGAGGAGGTGCTGGAGAAGTCTTTTTCTTCTTCTTCAAGTTTTGAAAGGGACTCTAGAAAGAGCCTTTTGTACTTGGTCATGGACTTAGCATCGATAAGCTTTGCACTGGTTTTGGACTTGTACTGGATGAACTTTATAGTGAGAGGATCAATAGTAGGAGGAGCTTACAAAGAGTATCTTGCAAGCCACTCAATAACCTTGGCTTTGGATGCTTTTTTAGCATTAAACTTGGCCCACCATTTTGTCCTAAACTTCCTTCCAAGGGAAGGAGGTAAAGGGAGGTTCTGGATAAAGGTGTACTCTTATGTGAGGATCCAGGAAAGAATAAATTAGGAAAAGAATTCAAGTAGGATAGAAAATTTTTGGTTTCTTGGTGGAAGAATTGCTTTTTCACAAAATCAGGTGAATCCTTCATGGATAGGTCCTGAAAGGATTTCGGGAATGGCTCCATAATAGTTCCATTAAGTACTGAACTAGTAAGGAAAGTGGTAGGAGGTATTTGTTTTGAAGTAGAAAAGCCAAGAATGTCTGTGGGTTGGATTTTGGTAGAGAAAAGTATGATACCAAGCTATCATGTAGTCCCAGTAATTGAAGTATTGGAGAGAAAATTCTTGGATTAATTTTTTATAGCTTGATGGGCTACCATCCCAGTCAGATGGGTTGAGAACTTTGAAAATTTGGACTGTGGAATGTGTAAATATTTGGATATCAGTTTTGTCAAGGTAGTGCCTTATGAGCACTGAATGGATGTCCATTAGGATAGCTTCAAATCAAGCTTGGGTCTTGTAGGAATCCCTGGGCTAGTAATGCCATCCATCAGGAAAAACATGTTGGGTAATGATTTTTGGGTCTAAGGAAGAAAATTCATCTTCAATAAGTATGATGGATTGGAGAATTTTTTTGTCAAAGTATTGGATGGCTGGTTGTTTGGAGGCTTGAGGGATTATAGCTTCACCTTTCTTGTCTTTGAAAGGTACTACTTGTGTGGAGTACTTTGCTTCTGGAATATACAATTTTTTAGCTAGTTCACTTGTTGTCTTTTGGGCCAATAAAGCAAACCTGTTTGATGATGGGCTAGAGGCCTGCTTCTTTTGGTTTTCTTCTTGTTCAATAATTTCAAGCCATGTCTGGGGTTTTGATGTAGAGTTTTGAGAAGAGGTTGTTTGCCTTTTAGAGGTCATTAAATGTTTTCCTGTAAAAATTCATGGGAGAGAAAATCAGGAAGAGAATTATCCTTTCATTTTTTGAACACTATTTGAAAATCAAAGATTGAAAGAATAGCTAGTCACCTGGCAAAAACTTATTTTGAAGCAAGATTTTTGACATCCTTTTCCAAAATAAATTTAGCAAACTGGCAATCGATTCAGAGTAAAAACCTTTGGTTTAAAAGATCATTTTAAAATTTTAAAATGCACAAGACAATCGATAAAACTTTCTTTTTAATGGTTGAATATTTTTTCTGAGTTTTACTCTAGATCCCTGAATGGTATTGGACAAGTTCTTCCTTACTATCTTTTTTTGCTTTAGAATTTCTCCATAACCGATATCAATATCAGATGCATCAGTTTCAACTACTTTGGAAGACTTGGATTAGAAAGATATCGGCAGGGTAGTTCTTTAATTTGGATTTTGATTATTTTTACTACTTAAGTTGTCTTCTCCCCAAGGAGGAGGTTTTTTTTTGAGTCTATCATAGAGGGGTTTGGTAATAATCTTAAGGTCCTTATAATAGTCTGAGATATAATTCAAGCTTTCTAAGAACCTTTGGAGTAGAGTTTTTTCTAGAATTTTGTCAGAAAATTTGGATCCAAATTCTAAACTTCTTAAGATTGGCCTAGTGGTTTCTTGATTTATTTCATAACCTAGAAATCTAATTTATGTTTTGAACAGGTCCATTTTTGCTGTAGAAAGGACAAGACCATTTTTAGTTATCTCATAAGAGAAGGTTTGAAGGTGTTTAAAATATTGTTCTATAATTTCTGAGAATACTAAAATATCATCAATATAGGTAATGATGAACTTAATATAGGGTGTAAAAATATTATTGATAATTCTTTGGAATTCAAAGGGGGCATTTTTTAGGCCGAATGGCATAACATTCCACTCGTATTGGCCAAATGGTACTATGAAGGTAGTTTTGTATTTATCTTTTTTGAAAATCTGGATTTACTAGAAGCCAGATTTAAGGTCAAACTTTGAGAATACTTTAGCCTTTGTGATCCTGGTTAGGAGGTCTTTTTTATTTGGGATAGGATATCTTACCCATTTCAAAGTAGTGTTTAATGGTTTATAGTTGATAACAAGCCTAGGGACACCTCTTTCCCTTTCAACTTATTTTTGAACATAGAAAGCTGCACAGGACCAAGGGAACCTACTGGGTCTGATTAGTTTTTTATCTAGTAGAGATTGGATTTTCTTTTTGCAATGTTCTAAGACACTGGAGTTCATTTTGATCGGCCTTGCCTTAGTAGGTATTTATTTTTTATTAAAGTTGTCCTCATAAGGAAGATCAACAATATATTTTCTTTGCATCCAGAAGGCATTTGGTAATTCAGAATAATTGGTCTGGACTAAGTTTTCTCTGAATATTTAGATTTTATTTTTTTACATCTGTTGTTTGTAGTTGTTCTTCTATTCTTTTGTAACTGACTTCTTCTTTTAAATACTCTAGTTATTTTTGTTTTCTTTTAATTAGGTTAATAGAGTTGTTTTTGAGTAGTTAGAGTGTTTTATAGCAGGACGGATTGATGAATTGAAAGAATAGGTCTTGACCTAGAAACCTAGCTTTGATTTCATCCTCATCAACTGAGAAAGGTTTGATCATATTCAGAAAAGGTATTCCTAAGATAATTAATTGGTTTAGATTTTTGACCAGTATGAAGGAAGTCTTCATACAAATATTATTGTTGCAAACTAGAGCATTGGTGAGTTTGTAGTTGATTTTTAGTTCTGATCCACTGGTAGTGGTCAGTTTTTCTTTGATTTTTTTCTAAGAATTTTGTGGGTATCAGGTCCTCTTGAACACAGTTTGAATCTGCACCAGAATCAATTAGGGCCACAGTCTCAAGTCTAAAGTCTTCAACTAATAGAGTTATTTCGATATTCTATTTTTGGATTTATAATTAGAATTATACTTCAACAAAGGTTGGAATTTGAAGGTCATCAATTTTTTTAGTATGGTTGCTTATTTTGAGATTTTTTAATTGGGCTTTTATTTGAGTTATTTCTTTTTTAAGGTTATTAATTTCTTTTTGAAGGTCCTGAATAATGACTTATTTTCTCTCCTTAGGTTCAAATATTTTTAGGATGTTGCTTAGACTGTATGTTTGAACTTCTTTTTCTCTAGTATCTTCAGTCAAAGAGATTTTTAGCTTGGTTAAGTATTGTTTCTGGAGTTCTGGATCTTGGATTTTGTCAATAAAGTCTAATAACAAATCTTGTTCTTTGGTTATTATACAAATCTCTCCTTCTGAAGTTGTTGAGGTTTGGGATTCTGAGTCAGTGGAACTAACATTAGAATTTAGAAGGAGGTTCCTTTGATTTTATTTGACTGAATCTAAAAGATTTGATTTATCTAGCTCAATGTTGTTTATTTTGGATTTCATTTTATAGTTTGAGCTAAAATATCCTGGTTTGCCACATCTGTAATAAATTAGAAATTTTGAAGGTTTTTCTTTCTTTATGATAGGTTTTCTTTTAGGTTTAGGGTATAATGGTTTATAAGGAGGCCTACATTGATTTATTTTGGTAGTACTTTGGGATTTTCAGGATGTTTTATTGGCCTTCTTATGATATTGTTTACACTTCTTAGATTTTTTGTAAGGTTTGGTCTGGATCTTAATAGGAGGAAGACCAAATTATTGGCAGAAGCTTCCTAGCTCCTTTTTGCTTATTATTTGCTCCTTCTTGAGTTATTGTTTGAGCTTTAATTCTGTGCATAGGTTAAGTCCTTCTTCATTTATTATGCTTATTAGATCACCATAGGTCAGACTGTCATATGGGATCCTTCCATTATTTTGGTTTCTAAGTTTGGTTCTTATTTTTTCAGAGAAGGCCGAAGGCAACCCTGCAAAAAATTTTTCTTTCCAAAAGGGTTGATTATAATCATCTCTAGTTAAGACTCTGGTTAGAAATACATCCTTATCCCATTTAAAGTCTTGAATTTTTTTTGTATTAGAGGTTTGTTAGAATTTCAGTGGTTCTATCTCTGAATTTTGAAGGATCTCCTATGAAGTATTTAGTGATTGCAAAAATGAGGATGAAAACCGCATCTTGTATTTCATTTCCACTTTCATCTCTGATGGCTTGTCTATCAGGGTTTCTTTTGATTGCATTCATAATTTGATTTTTCTCTTCATCGATGAAGAGGAAGTCCTACCATCTTTTGAGTTGGCTAGTGAAGCCAGAGATAAGGGCTGCGACATGGCCTAGTCATGGGCTCTACTTTTGGTTCTATAGGCAATTGCAACCATAGTCATTTGCTGCAGTATGCCTAAGATGTTATATTATGTTTGGCTATCTACATTTCATTCGTAGATGGCTTGGGCCAAATACTGATTTTGTTGCATGGGTCTTTCTTCAGGGCCCATATCAGGCATGGTTGATCTTGGCCAGTAGGATCTTTGAGGATTAGGATCACAAAGACTGGCGTTCTCAGTCCATCCTTTAATTTTGTTAATTTAGAGATTTTGTTTTAATTTCTTTAGGCTAAGGCTTGAACTATTTGGGTCTGATTCCTCCATTTGTTCTGAGTCACTAGGTTCACTGGGGTTATCACTCTCCTGTTCTAGGATGGCTATAGATTTTCTTGAGATTTTAGGTATATCAAGAACAGAGTGGATGAGCTCAAGGGTTTAGACCCTCTTGTTTATTTCTGCTAAAAGGTCTTTATCCTCTAAATCTTTCTTGTATTTTTTGGATATTTCATAGGGTTTGAAGACAGGAGCAGAGCTAGAGGACTTAGCGGGTGGCCTATTTGTAACTCTTTCTTCCATCTTGGTTAGTTGGTCGCCTATAGTCTTAAGGCTTTGGGAGAAGACCAAACTGTTGGCAGAAACTTCCTAGCTCCTTTTGCTTGTTATTTGCTCTTTTTTGAGTTGTTGTTTGAGCTTTAATTCGGTGCATAGGTTGAGTCCTATTTCATGTATTGTGCTTATTAGTTCACCATAGGTCAGACTGTTATATGGAATTCTTTCATTATTTTGGTTTCTAAGTTTGGTTCTTATTTTTTTAGAGAAGTCCGAAGGCAATCCCACAAGAAATTTTTCTTTCCAGAAGGATTGATTACAATCATCTCTGGTTAGGACTTTAGTTAGGAATACATTCTTATACCATTTAAAATCTTGAAGATTTTTACATTTGAGATTTATTAGAATTTTGGAGGTTATGTCTCTGAATTTTTAAGGATCACCTATAAAATGTTTAGTGATTGCAAAGATGATGGTGGAAACTGCATCTTGTATTTCATTTTCACTTTCATCTCTGATGGTTTGTCCATCAGAATTTCTTTTGATTGCATTCATAATTTGGTTTTTTTCTTCATCGGTAAGAAGGAAGTTCCACCATCCTTTAAATTGGCCAGTGAAGCCAGAGGTAAGGGCTGCGGCTATGGCCTGATCATGGGCTCTACTTTTGATTCTATAGGCAGTCTTAACCATAGTCATTTGCTACAATATGCCTGAGATATTATATTCTATTTGGTCATCTATATTTCATTCATAGATGGCTTGAGTCGAATACTGATTTTGTTACATGGGTCTTTCTTCAAGGCCCATGTTGGCCTAAGCTAGTAGGATCTTTGAGGATTATGACTGTATATATATACACACACATATATGTGTGTGTGTGTGTGTCTATATATATATATATATATAGACACACACACATATATATATATGTATATCTATATATATGTATATATATACATGCATATATATATATATACATATATATATATATATATACATATATTTATATATATATGTATGTATATATGCATATATATGTGTGTGTATGTATATGTATATATATATGTATGTATGTATGTATGTATGTATGTCTATATATATGTATATGTATTTATGTATATATATTATATATATTTGTATATATGTATATACTATATATATGTACATACATACATATATGTATGTATGTATGTATGTATCTACGTATGTATGTATATATATCTATGTATGTATGTATATATATACATATATATAAAGGTAGACTAGGCTTCGATTGATCGGAGCCCAACCTGTATTCGGTCGGATCCCCAACTATTCAATCAGCACCCAATTTTGAGCGCATGCTTGAAAAAGCACGCCGGCTGAAAAAAATAGACCTGGATGGAAAAAAAATTAGAAAAAAAATCGATACCTAAAAAAATTCAAAAAAAAAATTTGAACTTGAAAAAAACACTAAAAATAATTAGAAAAAGTCTAAAAAAAAAAGAGAGAAGGAAAGAAGGTGCCTTCTTTCCAAAAGAAGTCGCCTTCTTTCCCTACCCTCTTTTTTTTTTTAATAGGGCTTTTCTTAATTAGAAAAACTTTAAAAACAAAGATACCGAAGGCACCTACATTTTACTGTAGGCACCTGAAAGGCACCTACAAAGCCTTCAGCTTTCTTTTAAAGTTTTCTATAGTTTTTTTAATTCAAAAAAAAGTAAGAAAAAAAAAGAGAAGGAGAGGAAAGAAGGCACCTTCTTTCCTTCCTTCCTTCTTTCTTTTTTTTTTTTCTGAATCTTTTTAGACTTTTTTTTGATTTTTTTGATTTTTTAGGTTCATTTTTTTTTGTTTTTTTTTTAGATTTAGATTTTTTTAAAATTTTTTTCATATATGTTTTTTTTAGGAGCGCGTCCGTGCTAGTTTTTTTTTTTCAATCGGCATATTTTTTCAGGCACACACTCGAAGATGAGCACTGATCGAATGGTCAGAGATCCGATTGGATATAAGCTAGGCTCCGATCGATCGGAGCTCAATCTATCTCCATATATATATATATATTTGTATGTATGCATACATACATATATATGTATGTATGTATGCATACGTATATATGTATATATATAGATGGACTGAGCTTCAGTTGATCGAATCCTAGTCAACATCCAATCAAATTTTTGATCGTTGGATCAGCGTGCAATCTAAATAGATGCGGGCGCGCCTTGAGGGCTGAAAAAAAAGGTGCGCCAATGCCTGAAAAAAAAAAAGGCATGCGCTTGCGCCTGCACCTGAAAAAAAAATCTGACCTATTTTTTCAACTTTGTTTTCATTTTTCTTAGGTTTTTTTGCTGGCTTGGAGGCACGTGAACATGCGTGAAGGTTCCTTCAAGCACCTTCAGGTCTTGAAAAAGACCTAAAATAATGAAAAAACTAAAAAAATAGGCACCCCTTCAATTTTATTTTATTTTATTTTATTTTATTTTATTTCTAGGGGCACTTTTTCAGCCCTGTAGGCACCTTCAGGCTGGAAAAAAATTAATAAGAAAAAAGTGCCTATCTGAAGGAAAAATTTTTTTGCTTGAAGGCACCTTCTGGGTGCCCATAGGAGCCTAATTTTTTTTTAGGCGCAGGCGCCAATTTTTTCAGCCCAAAGGCATACCTTTTCAGGCGCCTTTTTTTTTTTGGACATGGGGATGTGCACTGATCCAACAGTCATGGATCCGACTGGATATGAACTTGGCTCCGATTGATCGGAGCCTAGTCTACATATATATATATTGAGAGATAGATTGGGCTCCAGTCCACCGGATCCCAATTCATATTTGATTGGATCTTCGATCGTTCGATCAACATGTATCATCAAAAATAGCATCTAAAAAGGTGCACTTTCAGAGCTGAAAAAAAGGCACATACCTATGCCTGAAAAAAAATGAAGGCGACATTTTTTTCAGGCACTGAAGGTCTTTTTTTTTTCATTTTTTTTAGCCCTGAAGGTGCCTTCAAGCTGAAAAAAAAGCTGCTTAAATTTTTTTTTTTTAAGATGCCTACAAGTGCCTAAGTTCTAAAAAAAAAAAAAAAGAAAGCCCTGTAAGCACCTATAGGGCACCTGTAGGCACTTACAGATGCCTAAGGGCCGAAAAAAGAAATTGTAGGCCTGTAGGTGCCTAAGTTCTAGAAAAAAAAATCCTGTAGGTGCCAACAAGTTGCCAGTAGGCACCTAAGGGTTGGAGAGAAAAACAAAAAAAATTGTAGGCGCCTAAGTTTTGAAAAAAAAACCTGCCTGTAGGTGCCTACAAGCGCGAAAAAAATACCTTAGCTTTTTTCAATTTTTTTCAGGCACATAGTCATGCACTTTTTTTCAACCGACATGACTTGTTAGGCGTGGTTCAGAGATGTGCATCCATCCAACGACCAAGGATCTGACCAAATATAGACTGGGCTCTGATCGATCAAAGCCTAGTCTATCTCTCTCTCTCTCTATATATATACACATACATATACATATATATATGTATGGATGGATGGATGGATGTATGTATGTATGGTTGTATGTATATATGTATGTATGAATGTATGCATGTATGTATGTATAAATCTATATATATATTATATACACACACATACATATATTTATATATATACACACATACATACATATATATACAAGTATGTATGTATGTATGTATCTATACATATACACACATACATACATACATACATATATATAAATATATATATGTATGTATGTATATATAATCAGACTAGAATTAGGTTGGCCAGATTTGGACTCAGATCCGATATATATACATATATATATATGTATGTATGTATGTATGTATGTATGTATATACATATACATATACATATATACATACATATATATGTATATACATATATATATATATATATATATATGTATATATATGTATAACCAAACTAGAATTAGGTTGACCAGATTTAGACTTAGATCCGATATATATACATATATATGTATGTATGTATATATGTATGTATGTATGTGTGTGTGTATATATGTATATATATATATGTGTTGCGGCCAATCCAACTGTGCCTGCAAATCAACGCTGAAAAATTTGCAAAGATAAGTCTACACTGATCAAAGTTGGTTTCGACGAAAATCCTCCGATGCTTAAGTTAGTAGGGTGGACTGGTTGAATAGAAATCTAAGAGCAAAGTAATAGCAATTGCTTTAAAAGTATTAGATGTATCCTCCCAAACTAATTAGATTATCTTTCTTTTATAGATATCAGAGTGATAATCGCTGAGTACGTGGATCCCTCTTTTTTCAGTATAGTATGATCATGAATAAGTAATTAAAATTATCCACTAATCACCATTGCCCACTCTTCTCAGGAGCAATTTTGTAGGGCTGATCGGGAGCCGGATAGGTTGTTTGGAGAGCTTCAATCAATTAGTCGGTTGATTTGGAATCGATCGATTGGTCGACCGATTCTGTGTTGATGGATCGTCAATCAGCTGACTTTGTACCGACGGATCGTCGGTTAGCTGACTTTATGCTGACTGATCGATCGGTTGATTGATTTTGTATCGATAGATCATCGATCGACTGTCTTTGTGTCGATCGATAATTGGTCGAAGGGCTTTAAGTTGACTGTTGTTTTAATGATTTTCGATCGATGGCTAGTCAATCGAAAGAAGCAATCACCGATTATCAGTGGTTAATTCGATTATCCCTTGGATGGTCATATGTCGATGCTCCCGTCAATGTGTTGGTGGGACGGTTGATAAAACGACGAGTGTTGATCTTTCGGGCAACCTTTTTAGGGGCGATGATTGATCAGATGTTAATTGCCATCCTTCAATTAATTGATCAATAATTGATTGGATTAGTGGAAAGTCGATCGTCGAGTCGATCGATCAATAGTTCATCGAGAAACTCGACAACCATCCATCGTCCTTCATCGATCATCAGCAAACATCCATCGATGTCCGATAGTCTGTTGGCTGGGTTGGTTAGTCGGACGATAGATTGACAGCCCCTAATAATATGTATATAATATATATGTATATATATATATATAGCGAATCTGAGTCCATATCTAGTAAATCTAATTCTAGTCTGATTATACACACACGCGCGCGCGTGCGCACACACACATAGATATATATATATACATATATATGTATGTATTTATATGTATGTATATATGCATAGCCAGACAAGAATTAGGTTGATCAGATTATGTATATGTATGTATATATGCATAGCCAGACAAGAATTAGGTTGATCAGATTTGGACTCAGATCCGATACATATACATATGTATATGTATATATATATGTATTTATATGTGTATATATACACACACAGATACATACATACATATATATATATATATGTATGTATGTATGTATATGCATATATGTATATATACATACATATATATATATATATGTATGTATGTATGTATGTATGTATGTATGTATGCGTTGGGGATAAACCCCGCTCCTATCGAAGTCCAGTTCGATGCTCAGCAATCGGTAGCCACGAAAGAGCTTCAATGGATGAGTTTTAGCCGAACTCCTTCAGTCGGTCGAACTCGTAAACGATCGAGCTCCTGTCGAACTCCTTCAGCCGATCTGATCTTTGCCAAACTTCTTCAGCCTGCTGAACTTCTCAGCGATCGAACTTCAGTCGGACTCTCATGAGAGCCGAATTCCCTCCGTGCCCCTCTAATCGGATGCCTACGGGAGCCGAACTCCTTTTGAGCTTCCTCTTCGATCGAATTCCTCCTGGACTTCTTCCTCAATCGGATTCCTCTAGTGGATTGCTCTCGGATAATCCCATCAGACATATCCCCTTCGAAAGTCCGAACTCCTCTAAAATTGATATATGCTGAAGTCCATCAACCAATGCCTTCTTTCTTAGAGCTATGATCATTAAATCTCGACGAACGATTGCCATCAATCCACTACAGATGACAGTGATCCGCTACCAGTCGGCGATGACTATCACCATCAATTTATTGTCGGCAGCATTGCAGATGGTGCCTCTCTCTATGACTGACCTGCCAGACCTCGAGCGGCCCACTATCAGACAGCTACAGCTGTCACCATCAATCCACTACAAGCTTTGCCTATAAAAAGGAACCCTTCAGGTATGTTTACTCTAAGCTCTAAGCTCTTCTCTCCCCTCTAAAACTCTAAGCGCACTTCTCATTGTTGAGCATTCCATTTTCATTGACCAGAAGAGCTGACTTGATCGTCGGAGGATCCTGTCGGAGCCACCACCACCGACTCCGGATGGAACTTTATTTTGTAGATCTTCGGTGGCGACCTCGTCCTCCTCCACTCTAGCTTAATCCTACGTTAACCAGATTCTGCACCAACAGATTTGGCGCTAGAAGAAGGGCCCTCTGTTCTTGAGGTTTCCTTATTCTTAAAGGAGTGCTCAGTGACGATTCCTCTCTTCCCTCTCTAGAGA
>QRFJ01001015.1:157128-159628 GCA_006176705.1 Cocos nucifera | reverse complement strand
TCTCTAGTCGAGGTTGTTGCTCGAGAGAGATCTTATCTCTAGCCGAGGTTGTCGCTCGGGAGAGATCTTGTCTCTGGCCAAGCTCGGGAGAGATCTTATTTCTAGTTGAGGTTGACACGGTCGCTCGGGAGAGATCTTATCTCTAGCCGAGATTGTCGCTCAAAAGAGATCTTATCTCTGGCTGAGGTTGGCTCGATCGCTCGAAAGAGATCTTAACTCTAGCCGAGGTTGGCTCGGTCGCTCGGAAGAGATCTTATCTCTAGCCAAGGTTGAAGGTTTTTGATCTGCCCATGTTAGGACAAGGTTCTCCTCCTGTTCCTAACACGGTGACTATTAACTGCTTCTTTTCTTATCATCATATAGTTTTCGCGCCTAGAAATAATATTATTGAAAGGGAAGAATTTTATTGAAAGAAGGTTACTGGCAATGCATTTCCGAATTCTTTGAGTTTTAGGGTCGTGGTAGCATTATTCCTCCACGTTTTTTCAGATGGATGACCTTTTCTATCTCATGCTAGCCTCCTCAATTTGGAGCATGCTTCTCTTGGCTCTGACGCTGGAAGGTGATGAATCGCCAATGTACCAAGCTCCCCCCAGGGTAGCATTGATGATGCTGTGAAGCGGCCGACCTTATCATTTCTGATTACGGTAGCACCCTTGGTCGGTCTTCTCCTGCTTCAGGCTGGCGTCGAAGGAATTTACCTAGCCGCCCCTTTCTGATGAGCTCTTTAATTTCATCTCGGAGCTGGATGCATTTCTCTATGTCGTGGTCGTGGTCGCGATGGTAGAGGCAGTACTTGCTTCGATCGCGCTTGTTTGGGGGAGACCGCAACCCTTCTGGTCTTCGTAGTTGGTTCATAACTTCGATGAGAATTTAAGTTCGAGGAGCATTGAGGGGGGCATAGTCGTAGAACCTTTCGAGAGGAGGACTTCTTCGTGCCCTTCTATTGGGGCTTCCTCAGTGGCAAGCTTGAGGAGTTCGGGCTCGCCTGCGCCCGGAGGGGGTCCGCGAGCGTGGCCGAACTTCTCTTGCCTCTCCTTCGATAGTGGGTCCATTATACTCGTCTATCAGTCGCTCCCTTAAGACTTCCTCATCCTTCAACTTGAAGGTTTCTTCCGTGCGGGCATATCCCTCGGCTCGAGCCAGCAGATCAGTGAAGTTTCTAGGATACTTTTTTTCAGAGAAAATAGCAAGTCATTCTTCTGAAGGCCGCCCTTAAGTGCGGCCATTGCAACAGACTGGTCCAGGTTCCGAACTTCCAATGTCGCAGTGTTAAACCGGATGACGTAAGCTCGGATGGATTCTCCCTGCTTTTGCTTGACGTTCATTAGGAAATCCGAACCTCGATGCGGACGTTGGCTGCTGATGAAGTGAGCTATGAACTAACGGCTCATCTGATCAAAAGAGAAGATCATACTCAATTTCAATATCGAGTACCAGTTTCTTGCTGCTTCCTTTAAGGTAGATGGGAAGGCTCGGCATAGTATGGCATCTGAAGCATCGTGGAGTAGCATCATGGTCCGAAAGGCTTCTACATGATCAACCAGATCAGAGGTCCCATCATAGCTTTAAATTTAAGGGAGCTTGAAGTTCGATGGAATGGGCTCTTGCATAATCTGGAGGAAGAAAGGGAGATCGGTGCGGATGTCGGCATGATGAGCCAAGACGGCATGGTCGAGCTCTTCAATCCATCGGTCCATCTCCCACAGTCTATGATCAAGGGCATCATCCTGGTTGTAGATCTCGAGGGACTTTCGACTACAAATGGGGAATGTCTCCTCCAGAGGAGAACCATGGTCCGAACATGGATCCCCGACTCTCTACTTTCTTGTCTAAGGGGCGGTGGGTACACCGGCCTGAGTATCCTTCTTTGGGGCCAATTTTTGACATTCGGATGGTGGATTTCCTGGTGGAGCTGCCGTCGGAGGCTGCTGCATGGCCCGTATCGCATCCATGAGGCCACGGACCTATCAGACAAGTTGGTTGAACTACTCCACATCCACCATGGGTACAGATGAAATCTGAGTTATCGAGGCTGAAGTAGGAGCAGATGGATTTGGATGGGATCGGGCCGCGGAGGTCGTCGATCGTCGAGTCGAGGCTCTCCTAGAAGGCATTTTCTAAGAAGAGAGATCTCTGGAGAGGAAAGAGAGAAATCTATCGTCGAGCACTCCTTTAAGAATAAAGGAATCTCGAAGGTCAGTCCTTTCTCTAGCGCCAATCTATTGACGTAGAATCTGCTCGTCACCAGAATCAACTGGAGAGGAGGTGGACGAGGTCGCCATCGGAGACCTGCAAAATAAAGTTCCGTCCGGAGCCGGTGGAGGGTGGCTCCGATAGGATCCTTCGATGATCAAGTCAGCTCTGACCAACAAGAATGGAGTACTCGAAAATGAGTTTCACAGAGCTTAAAGAAGAAGAGGAGAGCTTAGAGATCAGAGGTTAGAGTTAGCGTATTAGGAGGGTCCTTTTTATAGGTAGAGCTTGATGGTGACAGCTG
>QRFJ01001015.1:144628-152128 GCA_006176705.1 Cocos nucifera | reverse complement strand
AGTCTGAGGTCTTCCACATTATAGACGTGCGGGCCCTTCCCGAGGTTGATTGTTCTCGACTGGATACAGTGGCTCAGTTGCACCGGGAAGTCGCAACCATGTCTATTAGGCATTGGATGCTATGGGTTGGAGGATGAGTTGGGCTCAATATTTCAGATACGGTGAGAGACTCAATTAGGAACCCAGTCTATGCAGATGGTGGGTCTGACTTAACTAAGGAGTGGATCAATATTTTGGATATGGTGAGATTCATGAATTAGAGATCAAGTTTGGGTGCACCATGATTAGAGAATCATTGAACAAGAGTTATTCACTCGTTGGCTAATCCATCACCAATAACTGTTAGGTGAGGTGATGAGTCAGTTGGTGAGACTGCATCACCCACTAGAAATCATTAATCATGGAGATTTTTGCATCTCTACAAAGGGAGTGTAGGGATCCGAGAAAATAGTGGGAGCTAATTTGTTTAAAAATAAAATTCCTAAACAAATTGGTCAAGTCAAAATTATAATATCTAACTAAAATCTTTGACTCTCTATAGGAAAATGTCTGCATCCAACCCATTGACACGTTTTCTGGACACACATAGACCGACTGGACCCAATTATAAAGATTGGCTCAGAAACTATAAAATAGTTTTGGGTTCCAAGAAGTTAACCCACGTACTAGACCAGGACCCTCCCACCTTACCAGCCCATCCATCCATTGAACAGAGAGCGTCTCTGGAGAAATGGATAGACGAAGATAATAAGGCCAGATATTACATGTTGGGCTCGATGTCTGATGAGCTCCAGTGCCAACATGAAAATATCGAGACTGCTCGCCAAATGTTGGCTCACCTGTAGGAGATGTTTGGCGAACAGAGTCGCGCAGCCAAATATCAAGTCACGAAATAACTTTTTAAGGCTAAGATGCGTGATGGACAATCAGTCCAAGATCACTATCTGACAATGATCAAGGACATGGAAGAGCTTGAGAAGCTCGGTGTGAAGTTAGACTTGGACCTGCAGAACGATATTATTCTGCAATCCTTGACTGATGCATATGGGCAATTCATCATGAATTACCATATGCATAAACTTCAAAATTCCTTGGTCGAATTAATGAATATGCTGGTTATCGCTGAGCTTTCTATGAAAGGTTCTAAAGGCTTAATTCTTGCTATGGAATGGACTTCTTCCAAAAGAAAGTCTTATGGAAAGAAAAAGAAGTCTGCGAAAAGGCAAAAGATGGAAAGAACAAAGAAGAAGAAGATAGAACCAAAGAAAAGGGCCGATGTCAAAGGAAAGTATTTCCATTGCAACAGCGATGGCCATTAGAAGCGGAACTGTCCTACTTACCTGGCCACCCTGAAGAATAAGAAGGAAGGTCCTTCTGGAGGTATACTCGTTATTGAGTCTAACCTTACGGTTTCTTCTGAATCCAGTTGGATGCTTGACTCTGGTTCTAGTGCTCATCTGTGCACTTCCATGCAGGGTCTTGAGGATAGCAGGAGGTTGAGGGATGGAGACATAATCCTACGCGTCGGTAATGGAGCAGAGATTGCTCGCAGTAGCCATGGGAACATATCCTCTTCGATTACCATCTGATTTAGACTTAGTTTTGAAAGACTATTATTATGTGCCTGTAGCTAGCAGAAATTTGATTTCTGTTTTCATGCTTAGCACAAAGAAGGCTATGTGATCACTTCTTTAAGGACCATTATAATATTCTTTATGAAAGAAATAAAATTATAAATGGTTTTCTTATTAATGGTCTTTATCAGCTATATATTGATGTACCTATTCTAACTATCGAGCAAAACATGAATGCCAAACGACCTAGGGATAGTCCAAACGACAGGTATCTATGGCACCTGAGATTAGATCATATAGCAGAAGATAGGATCAACAAATTGAAAAAAAATGGGCTATTGAGTCCACTGACTTTCGAGTCATATCTAACTTATGAATCTTGCCTTCAAGGCAAAATGACCAAACTCCCTTTTATTGGACATGGGGAGAGGGCCACAGATCTCCTTGCCCTAGTACATACTGATGTGTGCGGTCCATTTGATGTGTCGACTAGAGGCAATTTTGTCTACTTCATTATCTTTACTGATGATCTGTCTAGGTATGGATATGTGTATCTTATGAGATACAAGTCTGAAGCTTTTGAAAAATTCAAAGAATTCAGACATGAAGTAGAAAAATAAACTGAAAAACCCATTATGATTCTTCGATCAGATCGAGGAGGTGAATATCTTAGCCAAAAATTCCTAGACTATCTAAAGAAAAATGGCATAGTCTCTCAATGGACTCCATCAGGAACACCTCAACTCAATGGGGTTTCAGAACGGAGAAATCAGACCCTATTAGATATGGTTCGATCCATGATGAGCTTCACAGACCTTCCTGATTTCCTTTGGGGACACTCATTGTTAACTTTAATTTATCTACTGAATAGAATTTCCTCTAAAATCGTTCCTACCACACCGTATGAGATATGGCATGGTAAGAAATCAAGTCTGAGTCATCTCAGAATTTGGGGTTGTCCGGCTCATGTCAAAAGACAACAAGCGGACAAGTTAGAGTTTAGATCCTTTAGAGCTCGATTCATAGGATATCCTAAAGAGTCATTAGGATACTATTTCTACATTCCAAAAGACCATAATGTGATTGTGAGTCGACATGCCATCTTTCTTGAAAAATAGTTTATTCAAGATAGCGGCATTGGAAGGTAGATCAAGCTTGATGAGAAAGTTTCATAAGTACAACGAGCTAAGGACCAATTGGAACTAAATCAGATTGAGCCAATAAGAACACTACCTCCTCCACCTCGTAGATCGAAAAGAGTTTTTCGTCCCCCTGAAAGATACTTAGGTATTATTTCAGAGGATGTAGAGAAAATGTTCCTCATAGGCAATGGTGCTCATGGTGATGATCCCAAAACCTACAACGAGGCGATATCAAATATCGACTTCGAGAAATGGCTAGAGGCAATGCAGTCAGAAATTGACTCGATGTACTCAAACCAAGTCTGGACCTTGGTAGATCCACCAGAAGGTATAGTACCTATTGGGTGTAAATGGATCTTTAAGAGAAAGATTGGTGCAGATGAAAATGTGGAGACATTCAAGGATAGACTAGTGGCAAAAGACTATAGTCAATGCGAAGGCATTGACTATCAGGATATCTTTTCCCCAGTGGCTATGCTAAAATCCATCCGCACATTGCTTGCCGTTGCAGCCTATTTCGATTATGAAATATGGCAAATGGACGTGAAAAGGGTGTTCTTAAATGGATATCTTGAGGAAGACATCTATATGGAACAGTCGTTAGATTTCACATTTAGTGATACTGATCACAAGGTTTGCAAGCTGCAAAGGTCCATATATGGACTTAAGCAAGCATCTCGGAGCAGGAACACTCGTTTCAATGATGTGATCAAATATTTGGTTTCATCAAAAATGAAGAGAAACCGTGTGTTTTCAAAAAGATCAGTGGAAGCGTTGTTGTCTTTCTCATATTGTACGTGGATGACATCCTCCTTATTGGGAATGATATTCCCATGATGACAACAGTCAAATTATGGTTGTCCAAGGAATTCTCCATAAAAGACCTAGGCGAAGCATCCTTTATTCTAGGAATTAAAGTCTATAGGGATAGATCGAATAGGATGCTGGGACTTTCACAGAAGATGTACATAGAGAAAGTACTAAAGAGGTTTAGTGTGAAAAACTCTAAAAGAGGATTAATACCCTTTAAACATGATATTCATCTTTCCAAGAAGATGTGCCCCAGCACACCTGAGGAAATAGAACGCATGAGCAAGATCCCTTATGCTTCTGCAATAGGGAGCCTCATGTATGCCATGCTATGTACACGACCTGATATAGCCCATGCTGTGAGTGTCACAAGCAGATATCAGTCAAATCCAGGTGAAGAACACTGGACTTCTGTGAAATATATCCTTAAGTACTTGAGAAGAACTAAGGATATGATGTTGGTCTTTGGTAATGGAGAACTCGAAGTCCAGGGATACACAGACTTGGATTTCATGTCCGATATAGATGATCGAAAGTCGACATCTGGGAGTCTGTTTGTGTGCAATGGTGGTGCTGTCAGCTGAAAGAGTTTCAAGCAAACGGTGATAGCAGATTCCACCATAGAAGCAGAATATATCGCTACATCAGAGGCTACGAAGGAAGCATTCTGGTATAAGAAGTTTGCTGCAGAAATCGGAGTAATGCCATTAGATGCCATTTCTCTATACTGCGACAACAATGGTGCCATAGCCCTTGCTAAGAAGCCAAGGTCTCATCAGAAATCCAAGCATATTGAGCGGCGATACCATCTCATCCGCAATTACCTCGAGAAGGGTTACGTCGAGGTCAAGAGAGTCAACTCCACAGATAATGTGGCAGACCCACTTATAAAGTCGTTGGGCCAGCAGAGGATCGAAGCCCACCTTGAGAAGATGGGACTTAGACTTATAGCCAATTGACTTTAGGACAAGTGAAAGATTGTAAGATATATGTGCCCTAGAAGCCAGAATTGGCTGACACTTATAATACACTTCTAAGGGCAAAATTATAATTTTGACTAATATCAATAAAATGGATTATTTACTATCACATATGTGTATTTAGTGTCTGTTATACATCCTTTGAGTTAATGGTAATGATAATTCATATTTTCAAGAGTTGAAAATTTAAGACATGAATAATCATTATTAACTCATAAATTGCTCCTGACCATAGGATCATCACAAGGATGGTGATTGATCCGGAAGGTTGGTGTACAATCGCTTTTCTTTAGCAGATGAGTCTTAAGTCTACGGTGTGGAGACACTAGAGTGAAAGTACAAATACTCGTTAGAGAACGAGGGCACTGAGCATGACCATCTCGAGTAGTCATTAGGGAGTCTACCTTCTCATCAATGACTGACTCGATGCTGCAGTAGTGTATCTGATTCTTTGATCTGAGGTACATCGGCAGTTCACCTTGAGGGTGTTATAGTTTGACTACACCATTACTCGATCTCCTAGCCATTCAGAATCCTGAGATGTATGTTGGCTACAGCATGTTCATTATAGGAATTGGATGGCATCAAGATGGAATCTATCTACCTCGGTGGTAGAGGAGCAGTCCTATGATAATCATGAGAATCAAGTCCATAAGTCCATGGCCATGGTAGAGTGAAATAATAGAAAGAGTTTCTATTTAGATTTTCACATCGAACTCGAATCGAATTATTACATCATATGATAGAAAATAGGGTTTGACGAGTTCACCTTAACCCTAATCTGATCGGAGCTCAAGATAGAAGGACTTAATCACATAGGTAGCTGCACCAAGAGGTTCGCATTCAGCTCTAATGGGTTGCCACCATATACTGTTAGGTGTCACTGGTGGATTTTGAGAGCAATTAGAATGATTTAGATGATCGATCATTCTAGCTGTTCGAATCAGAAGAGTTCTGATCCATTGAAAGGAGTTTCGATGATGTCGATGATAGAGATCATGACATATCTCATTACCATACGGAACTGAACCTAACTAGATCACATAAACAAGGGTTTGAATCTGGTGATTATCAATTGAACTGATCCAGTTCAATTGATCTGAATGAGATTCAATTAGGTTCAAGGAAATCGTGCTAGCACTCGATTGAACCTAACGTTCTTCTTTTGCTATCATAAATTAGTTATCCTGACTGAGCCAAAAGAGTTTGTGCTCAATCAAAGGCCTTCATATGGTCTGACTGGAGGTTGTCCAAGTTAGAAAAGGTTGTCTTATTTTGTAAGATATTACCTACCATTTTTGGTCACCTACCATTTCTTATTCTTTGACTTTGGTCAAAAGCTACCTTTGACTGGTCAATTATTGACCATTGACACTTTGACTTTTGACACATGTCATGCACCTATTGGAGAGCTAATGGGGGCCTGTCCTCCTATCAGAACCTGGCAAGGAAGAGGGCGCATGCCACCCTTAGCGTGTGCCCAAGTTGGAGGCGCCTAGGAGTCCTTATTGGACAAGGACTCCATCTTCTTTTTGGATTCCAATTAGAGTTCTCCTAAGAACCAACTTTGACTGGTCTTAGGCACCCTCTAAGGAGGAATCCAAGGGACTCTATTCCCACCAATCAGATTTAGATCTGATTTCATAAAGAGTTATGATTGGTGGGGAAGAAGAGAAGTTGGATCACAGACAGTCTATAAATAAGACCCTGTGCCCAACCCAGATAGTGATTGGAAGTGATTGAAAGGAATCACAATTCCCACGCTCCAAGATGCCTCTTCCCTCTTCCTCCTTGCCAAACCACCTTCTCCCTCTCCTTGCCACGTCCAAAAGGAGTTTTGGATTTTTGGTTGGTGCGATTTAGATCAAAGAAAGGCGACTAAAAGCTAGAAGGTGCACTGCTGCAAAGGACGACTGCTTATCTTCAAAAAAAGTTTTGAAAGATCCTCTAGATCAGATCTAGATCTGATTCTGGAGATGTGATAGAGAAGAAGAGGATCTCTAAATCAAGCCCGAGTGGATATCGAGAGGCCATGCGCTTGCGTGGCTAGATCCAGAACCTTCCGCTGCATACAGGATCATCAATGGATAATTGGATTACACCAAATTAGGTAAAATTAAATTTGATTTAATTTATTCTTATTTTATTTTATTTATTAAAATAATAAGAATCAGATCTAAAACATTCTAGATCTGATACAGATCAAGAAAAAAAATTTGAAAATATATCCTCTTGATCTGATCAGATCTGAATGAACCTGGATCGGAAAATCAGGATTTACCTTCAATCCCCCGGGCCTCAACTTCGACATCAACTTTAGTTTGGAGATGAAATCTCTCCTTTGAGCTTCGACCTAAACCAGCACGGAGCCCAGAATAGAACTTTGCAGTCCCTATTTCTGCATTCCCCTTCCCTTGAGTTTCGAACTCGAGAGTGGGGGGACTATTGTTGGGGATAAACCCCACTCCTGTCGAAGTCAAGTTCGGTGCCCCAGCCTGATGCGGCCAGTAGCCATGAAAGAGCTTCAGTGGATGGATCTTGGTCGAACTCTTGCAGCCGCCGAACTCTTAGCGGTCGAGCTTCTTCAAACTGCTTAGCGACCGAGCTCTTCAGACTCTCAGCGGTCAGACTTTAGGCCAAACTCTTCACCGTCGAGCTTTAGTCAAAATCCCAAAAAAGCCGAACTCTCTCCACGTCGTTCCAACCAGGCATCTGCGGGAGCCGAACTCCTCCAAGCTTCCTCTTCGATCGGATTTCTTCAGGAGTCGGACTTATCCCAGACATCCTCTTCAGTCCGATCAAACTCCTCTGCGGCCGAGCTCCTTCCAAGCTCTCCTTCGGTCAAACTTTCCTACAAGTCCAAACTCCCTCTGGATGAACTGTCGCCATCAGTCTGCAATAGGCTACGAGATCGGACGATATGGCTGCAACTACTGGGGACACCACTCTCTCCGTAACCAGGCCCCATGCAGCCATGACCTATCAGTATGGCTG
>QRFJ01001015.1:136748-144603 GCA_006176705.1 Cocos nucifera | reverse complement strand
TCAAGCAAACGGTGATAGCAGATTCCACCATAGAAGCAGAATATATCGCTACATCAGAGGCTACGAAGGAAGCATTCTGGGTATAAGAAAGTTTGCTGCAGAAATCGGAGTAATGCCATTAGATGCCATTTCTCTATACTGCGACAACAATGGTGCCATAAGCCCTTGCTAAGAAGCCAAGGTCTCATCAGAAATCCAAGCATATTGAGCGGCGATACCATCTCATCCGCAATTACCTCGAGAAGGGTTACGTCGAGGTCAGAGAGTCAAATCCACAGATAATGTGGCAGACCACATTATAAAGTCGTTGGGCAGCAGGATCGAAGCCCACCTTGAGAAAGATGGGACTTAGAATTATAGCCAATTGACTTTAGGACAAGTGAAAGATTGTAAGATATATGTGCCCTAGAAGCCAGAATTGCTGACACTTATAATACAACTTCTAAGGGCAAAATTATAATTTTGACTAATATCAATAAAATGTATTTTACTATCACATATGTGTATTTAGTGTCTGTTATACATCCTTTGAGTTAATGGTAATGATAATTCATATTTTCAAGAGTTGAAAATTTAAGACATGAATAATCATTATTAACTCATAAATTGCTCCTGACCATAGGATCATCACAAGGATGGTGATTGATCCGGAAGGTTGGTGTACAATCGCTTTTCTTTAGCAGATGAGTCTTAAGTCTACGGTGTGGAGACACTAGAGTGAAAGTACAAATACTCGTTAGAGAACGAGGGCACTGAGCATGACCATCTCGAGTAGTCATTAGGGAGTCTACCTTCTCATCAATGACTGACTCGATGCTGCAGTAGTGTATCTGATTCTTTGATCTGAGGTACATCGGCAGTTCACCTTGAGGGTGTTATAGTTTGACTACACCATTACTCGATCTCCTAGCCATTCAGAATCCTGAGATGTATGTTGGCTACAGCATGTTCATTTATAGGAATTGGATGCATCAAGATGGAAATCTATCTACCTCGGTGGTAGAGGAGCAGTCCTATGATAATCATGAGAATCAAGTCCATAAGTCCATGGCCATGGAGAGTGAATAATAGAAAGAGTTTCTATTTAGATTTTCACATCGACTCGAATCGAATTATTACATCATATGATAGAAAATAGGGTTTGACGAGTTTCACCTTAACCCTAATCTGATCGGAGCTCAAGATAGAAGGACTTATCACATAGGTAGCTGCACCAAGAGGTTCGCATTCAGCTCTAATGGGTTGCCACCATATACTGTTATGTTCACTGTGGATTTTGAGAGCAATTAGAATGATTAGATGATCGATCATTCTAGCTGTTCGAATCAGAGAGTTCTGAAAAATCAGTCGGTCGTATGTGCCAAACTTACCTTAGACACCAAATTATTGAGCCAGAACCAATTGGGTTAGCCTACAATCAAGACTCTAACCTCTGAGCCTAATTAGGTCTCGCTTGATCGTGACTCGATCTTGCCCCAGACTTAATCCTATTAGGCCGATCAATTTAAGCATTGTTGATCCCATCTAACCAACTCTTGATTCGATTTGATCAATCGCTTAGACCTAATTGAGCTATCCAAGTCCGAACCCAGTATTATGAATATGTCTTAGATCTGAAATTCTCAATTTTAGACCTAATTGATATTTTAAAATCTTAATTTTTAATTAAGTAGGGTTCATAAACAAAATATTCACAATAAATCCTAGGGTTTTAAGATCTAGGGTTTTGCAGAAAGTAAGTTTTGGATTTCTGATTAAGGATGAACACGCAGCACCCCTACACATCATAAGAACACCCCATCGAATGGAAGAGAGGGCCTTTAAATCCTTCTTCATTCTTATGACCGGACGGCCAAGAGGAACGCCTTAATCAGGAACATTCAATACTACAAAACAATATCAGATCTATATCATATATCTCATATATAAATCGGATCTAATCATGGCATATTTTGCATACATCTCATGTATCATAATCATGCATATTTTCAGATCTAAATTATCTCATAATAATCTAAAAAATTAGATTTAAATTGATCTAATCAAAATAAATTCTAATCTAGATAATTATGTAGAACTATTCTACAACTAGTCTAGACATGCATCAATCATACCTCATATGATATTCAAAAATTAAATAATTTTATTTGCTATTTTTTAGATGTTATTATAACACTTATAATATCAAAAAATAGTAAATAAAAAGATCTAAAATATGATTTAATCAGATTAAATCAAAAACATGCAAACTATTCTATAGAACTATTCTATTTTAGAACTAGTCATGCATATCTTCCTAATCTTAGATCCAAATTATTTAATTTTAATTTTTTCTGATTTCAGATCTGATCACATCTTATGTGACATCTAAAATTACTTATTTTTTGATTAAAATAAATTTAAAATTAGATCTAAACAATTTTAGAACCTGGCTCTGATACCAGTTGAAGGGAAATCCTGATTTTCCGGGACCAGGTTCGTTCAGATCTGATCAGATCGAGAGATATATTTCAAAAATTTTTCTCTTGATCCTAATCAGATCTTGATATATTTTAGATCTAATTCTTATTATTTTAATAAATAAAATAAAATAAGAATAAATTAAATCAAATTTAATTTACCTGATTTGGGTAATCCTATTATCCTGTAGATGATCCTGTGATTGCAGCGGAAGGTTCTGGATCTAGCCACGCAAGCGCCTGGATCTCTACCGGATATCCACTTCGAGCTTGGATCTGGAGATCCTCTTCTTCTCTATCACGCCTCCAAGAAATTAGATCTGGATCTGATCTGGAGGATCTTCAAAACTCTTTTGAAGATCAGCAGTCATCCTTTGCAGCAGCGCAGCCTTCTTAGCTTTTAGATAGCCTTTCTTTGATCTGAATCGCACCAACCAAAAAAATCCAAAACTCCTTTTGGACGTGGAGAGGCAAGGGGAGAAGGAGACTATGGCATGGAGAGAATGAGGGGAGAGGCAGCCTTGGGGCATAGGAACTATGATTCCTTTCAATCACTTCCAATCACTTAATCTGGGTTGGGCGCAGGGTCTTATTTATAGACTAGTCTGTGATCCAACTTCTCTTCTTCCCAACCAATCACAACTCTTTGTGAAATCAGATCTAAATCTGATTGGTGGGAAAATAGAGTCCCCTGGATTCCTCCTTAGAGGGTGCCTAAGACCAGTCAAAGTTGGTTCTTAGGAAGAACTCTAATTGGAATCCAAAAGGAGAGGAGTCCTTGTCCAACAAGGACTCCTAGGCGCCTCCAACTTGGGCACACGCCAAGGGTGGCATGCGCCCTCTTTCTTGCCAGATTCTGGCAGGGGGACAGGCCCCCACCAGCTCTCCAATAGGTGCATGACATGTGGTCAAAAGTCAAAGTGTCAATGGTCAACATTTGACCAGTCAAAGGTAGACTTTTGACCAAAGTCAAAGAACAAGAAATGGCAGGTGACTAAAAATGATAGGTAATGTCTTACAAAATAAGACAATCTTTTTTGACTTGGACAACCTCCAGTCAGACCATATGAAGGCCTCTGATTGAGCACAAACTCCTTTGGCTCAGTCAGGACAACTAATTTATGATAGCAAAAGAAGAACGTTAGGTTCAATCGAGTGCTAGCACGATTTTCTTGAACCTAATTGAATCTCATTCAGATCAATTGAACTGGATCAGTTCAATTGATGATCACCAGATTCAAACTCTTGTTTGTGTGAACTAGTTAGGTTCAGTTCTATATGGTTATGGGATATGTCATGATCTCTATCATCGACATCATCGAAACTTCTTTCGATGGATTAGAACTCTTCTGATTCGAACAGCTAGAATAATCGATCATCTAAATTATTCTAATTGCTTCCAAAATCCATCAATGACATCTAGCAGTATATGGTGACAACCCATCAGAGCTGAATGTGAACCTCTTGGTGCAACTATCTGTGTGATTAAGTCCTTCTATCTTGAGCCCCGATCAGATTAGGGTTAAGATGAACTCGTCAAACCCTATTTTCTATCATATGATATAATCATTTGATTCGAGTCCGATGTGAAAATCTAAATAGAAACTCTTTCTATTATTTCACTCTGCCATGGCCATGGACTTCTGGACTTGATTCTCATGATTATCATAGGGCTGCTCCTCTACCACCGAGGTAGATAGATTCCATCTTGATGCCATCCAGTTCCTACAATGAATATGCTATAACCAACATACACCTCAGAATTCCGAATGGCTAGGAGATCGAGTAATGGTGTAGTTAAACTATAACACCCTCAAGGTGAACTACCAATGCACCTCAGGTCAAAGAACCAGACACACTACTGCAGCATCGAGTCAGTCATTGACGAGAAGGTAGACTCCCTAATGACTACTCGAGATGGTCACGCTCAGTGCCCTCGTTCTCTAACGAGTACCTGTACTCTCGCTCCGATGTCTCCATATCGTAAACTTAAGACTAATCTACTAAAGAGAAGCGATTGTACACCAACCTTCCGGATCAATCACCATCCTCGTGATGATCCTATGGTTGGGAGCATTTTATGAGTTAATAATGATTATTCATGTCTTAAATTTTCAACTCTTGAAAATATGAATTATCATTATCATTAACTCATAGGATGAATCACAGACACTAAATACACATATATGATAGAAAATAACCCATTTTATTGATATTAGTCAAAATTATAATTTTGCCCTTAGAAGTGTATTATAAGGTAGAGGTAGGGCTTCTAGGGCACATATATCTAACAGGAATCTTATCTCCAACTGAGGTAGAGGTAGGCCTCGTTCGCTGCGATCGAGGTTGGAGGTTGAGCTCCTTGGGGGCGATATTGTCTCCAGCAGTCGAGGTTAATACGGACGCTCGAGAGAGATCTGATCTCAGGATGATGTTGTCTCTGATTTTATCTCTGGTCGAGGTTGTCTTGACCGCTTAGGAGAGATCTTATCTCTGGCCGAGGTTGAAGTTGAAGCTCTCCAGCCGAGGTTGACACGGTCGCTCGGGAGAGATCCTATCTCTAGTCGAGGTTAAAGTTGAAGCTCTCCAACCGAGGTTGATACGATCGCTCGGGGGAGATCTTATCTCCTATGCCTGGGGTTAATGCGGGCACTCGAGGAAGATCTTATCTCTAGTCGAGGTTGACTCGATCGCTCGGAAGAGATCTTATCTTTGGTCGAGGTTGTCAACGATCGCTCGGGAGAGATCTTATCTCTGATCGAGGTTGACTCGATCGCTCGAAAGAGATCTTATCTCTAATCGAGGTTGTTGCTCGCGTTAGGATGAGGTTCTCCTCCTATTCCTAATGGGCTGTGGGGGCACATAAGAGCCGCTGTCAGGGCCTCTCCCCCCATCTCATCCTTTATGAACGAGGCCTTCGCTCGGGAGAGATCTTATCTCTGGCCGAGGTTGTCCACGGTCACTCGAGAGAGATCTTATCTCTGGCCGAGGTTGTTCATAGTCACTTGGGAGAGATCTTATCTCTGGCCGAGGTTGACACGGTCGCTCAGGAGAGATCTTATCTCTAGCCGAGGTTGACTCGATAGCTCGGAAGAGATCTTATCTCTGGCCGAGGTTGACTCAATCGCTCGAAAGAGATCTTATCTCTAGCCGAGGTTGTTGCTTGCGTTAGGACGAGGTTCTCCTCCTATTCCTAACGGGCTGTGGGGGAACATAAGATCCGCTGTCAGGGCCTCTCCCCCCATCTCATCTTTTGTGAACGAGGCCTTCGCTCGAGAGAGATCTTATATCTAGCCAAGATTGACTCGATCCCTCGAGAGAGATCTTATCTCTAGCCGAGATTGTCAACGATCGCTCGGGAGAGATCTTATCTCTGGCCAAGGTTGTCCATGATCACTCGGAAGAGATCTTATCTCTAGCTGAGATTGACTCGATCGCTCGGAAGAGATCTTATCTCTAGCCGAAGTTGTTGCTCGTGTTAGGATGAGGTTCTCATCATGTTCCTATCATGGTAATTATTGACTGTTTCTTCTCTATCATCGCATAGTTTTTGCATCCAAAAATAATATTATTTGTTGGGGAAGAATTTTATCGAGGGAGAGTTACTGGCAGCACATCCCCATTTCAGGGTCGTGGGGGCGTTGTTCCTCCGGATTTTCTTGGGCAGTGAGGCCCGGGCCGGACGACCTTCTCTATCTCATGCTGGCCTTCTTAATTTGAAAAAAGCTTCTCTTGGCTTTAACGTTGAGAGATGATGAATCGCCGATGTACCAAGCTCCTTATCGGGGTAATATTGATGATGCCGTGAGGTGGCCGACCTTGTCGTTTCTGGTTACGGCAGCAGCCTTGGCCGATCTTCTGCTTCAGACTGGCATCGGGGGAATTTGCTCAGCCGCCCCTTTCTGACGAGCTCCTCAATTTTGTCTCGAAGCTGGATGCATTCCTCAGTGTCGTAGCCATGGTCGCGATGGTAGAGACAGTACTTGCCATGATTGTGCTTGTTTGGGGGAGACCGTAACCCTTCTGGTCTTGGCAGCTGGCTCTCAACTTTGGAGAGAATCTAAGTTCGAGGAGCGTTGAGGGGGGCGTAGTCGCAGAACCTTTCGGAAGGAGAACTTCTTTGCATCCTTCTATCGGGGCTTCCTCGACGGCGAGCTTGAAAAGTTCGGACCATGCTTGCGCTGGGGAGGTCGTGAGCACGGTCGAACTTTCTATGAAACCTTTTGTGGGAGAACTTCGTGCCCCTTTATCGGAGCTTCCTCGGAGTCATACTTGAGAGGGATTTCGGTCTCGCTTGCGCCGAACTTCATTTCGATGATGAGCTTTGTGCGGGAGTTCGACCTTGCTTCCACCGAACTTCATTCCGATGATGAGCTTCGCGGGGGAGTTTGGCCTCGCTTTCATCGAACTTCATTCCATCTCCTTGTGAAACCGACGGGAGAACTTCGTGCCTTTTTATCGGAGCTTCCTTAGAGTCATACTCGAGAGGGAGTTCGGCCTCGCTTATGCCGAACTTCATTCCGATGATGAGCTTCGAGGGGGAGTTCAGCTTCACTTTCGTCGAAGTTCGTTCCGCCCTTCTTGTGAAACCTTTTGTGGAAGAACTTCTGCCCTCCATTTCTCCTTCCTAAGGGCGGTTGGTATGCCCAAGTACTCTTTCTTAAGATCGGTTCCTCGCATCCTCATGGCGGGTTTGCTGACAAAGTCTCCGCTAGAGATTGTCGCACGATCTGCATCATCTTGGTAGGGCCACGAACTCGACCAGTAGGTTGAACTGCTCTACATCTGTGGTGGCTTCAGATGAAACCTGAGCTGTCGGAGCTACAATGGGAGTAGATGGACCTGGCGCGCAGGACGCCGATCGTCGAGTCAAAGCTCTCCTGGAGGCATTTTCTATTCGGGAAAGAACTCTAGTGAGGAAGAAGAGAGATCTTCGGAGAGAGAGAAATCATCGTCGAGCACTCCTTTAAGAATAAGAAAAATTTGGAGGTTTGGGGTTGCCCTTCCTCTAGCACCAATCTGTTGACGTAGAATCTGATCGTCGTCGAAATCCACTGGAGTGAAGGCCGATGAGATCGCTGTCGGGGACCTGCAAAATAAAGTCCCATCCGGAGCCGGTGGGGGGGTGGCTCCGGCAGGATCCTTCGACGATCAAGTCAACTCTGGCTAACAGAAATGGAGTGCTTAGGAATGAGTTCCACTGAGCTTAGAGAAGAAGAGGAGAGCTTAGAGCTTAGAGCTTAAAGATTAGAGTTAGCATATCTGGAGGGTCCTTTATAGGCGGAGCTTAATTGATGGTGGTGGCCATACTATCTGGTAATGAGCCGTTGGGGCCGCATGGAGTTCGGTACGGAGAGAAAGGCATCGTCAGGTGGATAGTGAGAGCCATACTGATA
>QRFJ01001015.1:124248-129248 GCA_006176705.1 Cocos nucifera | reverse complement strand
CCAGGCCTCCAAAAATCAACATCTCCGATTAAGATGAAGCTTTGGTATAGGGTGAAGCCAGGCTATGGGTTAATGGCTGCTTCAAAATAATTGGTGTCGAGGAGAAGAGCTGGGCTTCTACACCATCTTTCCACCAATGCCAATCTAAGATCAGAGAATAGCCTATTTTATTTTTTTTTTATTTTATGTATTTAAATTATGAACTTTTTAATGCAATATTTATTTTTATGCTCTTTAATTTTATATTTTTTTTATAATTTAATTTTTATATTTTAAATTATTATTATTTTTATTTTATTACAAGTAGATGCTAAGATCTAACTAGTAGATCTTAGTACCAAGTTTAAATTTCTACATCTTTTAATTTTTGCTTTTTATTTTCTGACTTCACTTTTGATCCCAAAACTCTTCTCTTTTTATTTTCTTTTGTAAAATTAAAGATTTCAAATCTAAAAACACTACCTTCCCTGTGGATTCAACCTGACTCACTGCTATCTATGAATTTTTAATTATTTTAAGAAGTCAGATTAAACTGATAAACATGGTGTCTTAATGACAACATTGCGTTCCTATCAGTGGCGCTTCCGTTTATGGTTGGAGCTCCAAAAATGGGTCATCTTCAAAACTGATCGGGGGTTAGAGGAGGTGCTAGAGAAGTCTTTTTCTTCTTCTTTATGTTTTGAAAGGGACTCTAGTAAGAGCCTTTTGTACTTGGTCATAGACTTAGCACCGACAAGCTTTGCACTAATTTTGGACTTGTACTGGATGAACTTTATAGTGAGAGGATCAATAGCAGGAGGAGCTTACAAAGAGTATCTTGCAAGCCACTCAATAACCTTGGCTTTGGATGCTTTTTCAGCATTAAACTTGGCCCACCATTTTGTCCTAAACTTCCTTCCAAGGGAAGGAGGTAAAGGGGGATTTTGGACAAAGGTGTACTCTCATGTGAGGATCCAGGAAAGAATAAATTAGGAAAAGAATTCAAGTAAGATAGAAAATTTTTGATTTCTTGGTAGAAGAATTGCTTTTTCACAGAATTAGGTAAATCCTTCGTGGATAGGTCCTGGAAGGATTTTGGGAATGGCTCCATAATAGTTCCATCAAGTACTGAACCAGTAAGTAAAGTGGTAGGAGGTATTTGTTTTGAAGTAGAAAAGCCAAGAGTGTCTATGGGCTGGATTTTGGTAGAGAAAAGTATGATACTAGACTGTCATGTAGTCCCAATAATTGAAGTATTGGAGAGAAAATTCTTGGATTAATTTTTTATAGCTTGATGGGCTACCATCCCAGTCAGATGGGCTTAGAACTTTGAAAATTTGGACTGTGGAATGTGTAAATATTTGGAGATCAGTTTTGTCAAGATTGTGCCTTATGAGCATTGAATGGATGTCCGTTAGGATAGCTTCGAACCAGGCTTGGGTCTTGTAGGAATCCTTGGGCTAGTAATGCCATCCATCAGGAAAAACATGTTGGGCAATGATTTTTGGGTTTAAGGAAGATAATTCATCTTCAATAAGTAAGATGGACTGGAAAATTTTTTTGTCAAAGTATTGGGTGGCTGGTTTTTTGGAGGCTTGAGGGATTATAGCTTCACCTTTCTTGTCTTTGAAAGGTACTACTTGTGTGGAGTACTTTGCTTCTGGAATATGCAATTTTTCAGCTAGTTCACTTGTTGTCTTTTGGGCCAATAAAGCAAACCTATTTGATGATGGGCTAGAGGCCTGCTTCTTTTGGTTTTCTTCTTGTTCAATAATTTCAAGCCATGTCTGGGGTTTTGATGTAGAGTTTTGAGAAGAGGTTGTTTGCCTTTTAGAGGTCATTAAATATTTTCCTGTAAAAATTTACGGGAGAGAAAATCAGGAAGAGAATTATCCTTTCCTTTTTTGAACTCTATTTGAAAATCAAAGATTGAAAGAATAGCTTATCACCTGGCAAAAACTTGTTTTGAAGCAAGATTTTTGACATCCTTTTCCAAAATAAATTTAGCAGACTAGCAATCGATTCGGAGTAAAAACCTTTGGTTTAAAAGATCATTTTAAAATTTTAAAATGCACAAGACAATCGATAAAACTTTCTTTTTAATGGTTGAATATTTTTTCTGAGTTTTACTCCAGATCCCTGAATGGTATTGGACAAGTTCTTCCTTACTATCTTTTTTTGCTTTAGAATTTCTCCATAACCGATATCAGATGCATCGGTTTCAACTACTTTGGAAGACTCTGGATCAGAAAGATATAGATAGGGTAGTTCTTTAATTTGGATTTTGATTATTTTTACTGCTTAAGTTGATCTTCTCCCCAAGGAGGAGGGTTTTTTTTTGAGTCTATCATAGAGGGGTTTGGTAATAATCTTAAGGTCCTTATAATAGTCCAAGATATAATTCAAGCTTCCTAAGAACCTTTGGAGTAGAGTTCTTTCCATAATTTTGTCAGAAAATTTGGATCCAAATTCTAAACTTCTTAAGATTGGCCTAGTGGTTTCTTGATTTATTTCATAACCTAGAAATCTAATTTATGTTTTGAACAGGTCCATTTTTTATGTAGAAAAGACGACCATTTCTAGTTATCTCATAAGAGAAGGTTTGAAGGTGTTTAAAATATTGTTCTATAATTTCTGAGAATGCTAAAATATCATCAATATAGGTAATGATGAACTTAGTATAGGGTGTAAAAATATTATTGATAATTCTTTGGAATTCAGAGGGGGTATTTTTTAGGCCGAATGGCAAAACATTCTACTCGTATTGGCCAAATAGTACTATGAAGGTAGTTTTGTATTTATCTTTTTCAAAAATCTGGATTTACCAGAAGCCAGATTTAAGGTCAAACTTTGAGAATACTTTAGCCTTTGTGATCCTAGTTAGGAGGTCTTTTTTATTTGGGATAGGATATCTTATCCATTTAAAAGTAGTGTTTAATGGTTTATAGTTGATAACAAGCCTAGGGACACCTCTTTCCCTTTCAACTTATTTTTGAACATAGAAAGCTGCACAGGACCAAGGGAACCTATTGGGTCTGATTAGTTTTTTGTCTAGTAGAGATTGGATTTTCTTTTTGCAATGTTCTAAGACACTAGAGTTCATTTTGATCGGCCTTGCCTTAGTAGGTATTTATTTTTTATTAAAGTTGTCCTCATAAGGAAGATCAACAATATGTTTTCTTCGGATCCAGAAGGCATTTGGTAATTCAGAACAATTGGTCTGGACTAAGTTTTCTCTGAATATTTAGATTTTATTTTTTACATCTGTTGTTTGTAGTTGTTCTTCTATTCTTTTGTAACTGACTTTTTCTTTTAAATACTCTATTTGTTTTTGTTTTCTTTTAATTAGGTTAACAGAGTTGTCTTTGAGTAGTTAGAGTGTTTTATAGCAGGACGGATTGATGAATTAGAAGAATAGGTCTTGACCTAGAAACCTTGCTTTGATTTCATCCTCATCAACTGAGAAAGGTTTGATCATATTCAGAAAAGGTGTTCCTAAGATAACTAATTGGTTTAGATTTTTGACCAGTATGAAGGAAGTCTTCATATAAATATTATTATTGCAAACTAGGGCATTGGTGAGTTTGTAGTTATTTTTTAGTTCTGATCCACTGGTAGTGGTCAGTTTTTCTTAGATTTTTTTTGAAGAATTTTATGGGTATCAGGTCCTCTTGAACACTGTTTGAATCTGCACCAGAATCAATTAGGGCCACAGTCTCAAGTCTAAAGTCTTCAACTAATAGAGTTATTTCGACGTTCTATTTTTGGATTTATAATTAGAATTATACTTCAACAAAGGTTAGAATTTCAAGGTCATCAGTTTTTTTAGTATGGTTGCTTATTTTGAGATTTTCTAATTAGGCTTTTATTTTAGTTATTTATTTTAAGGTTATTAATTTCTTTTTGAAGGTCCTGAATAATGACTTATTTTCTCTCCTTAGGTTCAAATCATTTTAGGATGTTGCTTAGACTGTATGTTTGAACTTCTTTTTCTCTAGTATCTGAATTTGGAATACATACATATATAAATATATATATATATATATATATATTTATATATATATATAATGTATGTATGTATGTATGTATGTATGTATGTTATGTATGTATATATGTGTGTATGTATGTATATGTATATGTGTATTTATTATATATGTATGTAACTATATATATGTATGTATGTATGTATTTATGTATCTATATATATACACACACACACAAACATATGTATGTATGTTATATATATACTATGTATGTATGTATATATATATATACTAGATATGTATGTATGTATATATATATGTATGTATGTATGTATGTATCTATATGTATGTATGTATGTATGTATGTATGTATGTATGTATCTATATATATATGTAATAAACACACACACACACATACATATATATATATATACACACACGTCTATATATATATACACACGTCTATATATATATATATATATATATATATATATATATATATACATACATATATATATATATAATAAAATTTTAAAATTATATAATATTTTAAAAAAAATATATGATAGTGGTTATAATTAACTACTGTCATAAATCAGATTATAGTAGTAGTTCCTACTAACCGCTGCTATAGGTCCAACTTATGGCAGTGGTTACAATGAACCACTGCTATAGGTCGATCTATGGTAGCTATTTTTTATAATCACTGCTATAGATCCGACCTATGACATTAATTTTCGTTAATCACTACTATATGTCGGACCTATAGTAGTGTTTATAAAAATTGCTGCCATAGATCCAACTTATAACAGCGGTTGACGAAAATCGCTGCCGTAGGAGCTATGGCTGTGATTTTTAAAATCGCTGCCATAGTAAGCATTGCCATAGGCCATTTTTGTAGTAGTGATATATATATATACATACATACATACATACATACATACATACTTATATATATACACATATGTATATAAATATATATACATATACATATGTATATATATATTATATATACATACATATACATATGTATATACT
>QRFJ01001015.1:106663-124223 GCA_006176705.1 Cocos nucifera | reverse complement strand
GGTCAACCTAATTCTAGTCTGGCTATACATATATACATACATACATACATACATGCATATATACATACATACATATATATATCTGTGTGTGTATATGTATATGTATGTATATATTTGTATATATATGTATATATATGTATGTATATACATATAGCTAGACTAGAATTAGATTGACCTGATTTGGACTCAAATCCAATACATATATATAGATATATGTATATACATATATATACATACTTATATACATATACATACTATTGGTGCAGAATTTGATTGACATTGGATCGAGCTAGAGTTGGAGAAGAAGAGGTCACCGTCGATGACCTACAGAATAAAGTTCCATCCAAAGTCGATGGTGGTGGCTCCGATGGGACTCTCCAATGATCAAATTAGCTCTTCTGGCCAACAGAAATGGAGTGCTCAGGCAAGAATTCAGTAGAATTTTGAAAAGAAAAAGAGAGTTTAGAGAAAACATATATGGATGATCTTTTTTTGTAGATAAAGCCTGTTGTAACCATCTGATAGTGAGGTCGCCTGTAGCAGACTGATAAATGATAGTCGTAACCATCCTGATAAATGACAGTCATAACCATCTGATAGTGGGGTCGCCTATAACAGATTGATAAATGACAGTCATAACCATCCTGATAAATGATAATCATAATTGTCCGATAGTGGGATCGCCTATTTGTTGAGATTTAATAATCGAAGTTCGGAGGAAGCAGACGTTGGTTGATGAAGAACTTTAAAATATATCAATTCCAAAGGAGTTCAGACTTCTAATGAGAATAGAACTAGAGGAGATCATCTGGGAGGAATACTACTTGAAATCTAGAAGTAATCCACTAAAAAAATCCAGATGAAGTTTGACTCAAGAAGAAGTCCGAAAGAAGTTTGGCTCCTGTAGGAATCCGACTAAAGAAGAGATCCAAAAGAAGTTCGGCCCTTATAGGAATTCGACTGAAGGAGGGATTCGGAAAGAGTTTGGCTCCTATAGAAATTCGACTAAAAAAGAAGTTTGGAAGTAGTTCGACTCTTGAAGAAATCTGACTGAAGGAAGTATGGAAGAGTTTGGCTCTGAAGAAATCTGACTGAAGAGAGTTGAAAAGAGTTTGCTCCTAGAAATCCATTGAAGGAAGTTGAAAGGAGTTGGCTCTTGAAGGAATCAGACTGAAGAGAGTGCGGAAGGAGTTCGGCTCTTGAGAATCCATCTGAAGGAGAGGTCAGAGAGTTCGGCTCTGTAAAAATCCACTGAAGAAAGACGGAAGGAGATCGACTCCTGGAGAAATCCGCTGAGGAGAGTTCGAAAGGAGTTCAGCTCCTATAGAATTTGATTGAAGAAGAAGTTAAAAGAAGTTTTGGCTTTGGAGAAATCCATCAAAGGAGAGATCAGAAGTTTGGCTCCTAGAAAATCTAACTGAAGAGATGTCGAAAGGAGTGGCTCTTGTAGGAGTCCGACTGAAGGAGAGGTCTGAAAGAAGCTCGGCTTCTAAAGAAATTCATCTAAAGGAGAGGTCCAAAAGGAGTTTGGGCTCCTGAAGGAATCCGACTGAAGGAGAAGTATGGAAGAAGTTTGGCTCTTGGAGGAATCTATTTGAAGGAGAGGTCTGGAAGAAGTTTGGCTCCTATAGAAATATAACTAAAGAAGAAGTCCGGAAGGAGTTTGGCTCTTGGAGGAATCCGTCTAAAGAAGAGGTCCGAAAGAAGTTCGGCTCCTGGAGAAATCCGTCTGAAGGAGAGATTCGAAAGAAGGAATTCAACTAAAGGAGAAGTGCGAAAGAAGTTCGACTCCTGGAGGAATCCATCTAAAGAAGAGGTTCGGAAGGAGTTCAGCTCCTGTAGAAATCTGACTGAAGGAGAAGTTCGGAAGGAGTTCGACTCCTGAAGGAATTCATCTGAAGGAGAGGTCCGAAAGGAGTTTGGCTCCTGAAAGAATCCATCTGAAGGAGTAGTCTGGAAGAAGTTTTACGCCTGTAGAAATCTGACTGAAGGAGAAGTCCGAAAGAAGTTTGGCTTCTGAAGTAATTCGACTGAAGGAGAAGTGCAGAAGGAGTTCGACTCCTGAAGAAATCCATCGAAAGGAGAAGTCCGGAAGGAGTTCGACTCCTGTAGAAATTCAATTGAAGAAGAAGTCTGGAAGGAGTTCGGCTTCTGGAGGAATCCATCTGAAGGAGAGGTCCGAAAGAAGTTTGGCTCCTGGAGGAATCCGACTGAAGGAGAAATTCGAAAGGAGTTTGACCGCTGGAGGAAGATTTTCGATCGAAGCTCTTATGTGATTACCAGTTACATTAGGCTAAGCATCAGACTGGACTTCAACGGGAGTGGAGTTTATCCCTAATAATAGTCGCCCTACTCTCGAGCTCAAAATTTAAAGGAAGTATAAAAAAGATGACTGCCGAAGTCCTTTTCCGAGCTCTATACTCATTGAGGTTGAGGCTTGAAGGAGATCTTATCTCCTGTCATGATTGAAGTAGATCCTATATTCTGTTGAAGTTGAAGCTCGAAGAAGATCTTATCTTCAGCCGAGGTTGAACGAGATCTTATCTCCTATTAAAAGTTGAAGCTCAGGGAGAGATCTTATCTCCAAGCCGAGGTTAAAGGAGATGTTATCTCCTATTAAAGTTGAAGAGATCTTGTCAAGATCTCTCCTCTCACCTCATCTAAAATGAACGAGGCCTTCAACATTGCTCATGATAGGATGAGGTTCTTCTCCTATTCCTAACAAGTTGTAAGGGCATATAAGGATCGTTGTCAGGGTCTCTTCCCTCATCTCAGCCTAAAATGAACGAGGCCTTCGATTTTGCTCCCGTTAGGATGAGGTTCTCCTTCGGTTCCTAACGAGATCTTAGGGGCTCACAAGGATCGTTAGTCGAAGCCTCTTCCCTCATCTCGTCTAAAATGAACGAGGCCTTTTGACTTTGCTTCATGTTAGGATGCAAGGTTCTCCTCCTATTCCTAATGGATTGTAGGGAGTACATAAGGGCCATTGTCGGGGCCTCCCCTTCATCTCGTCTAAAATGAATGAGGTTCTTCAACTTTGCTTACATTAGGACGAGGTTCTCCTCCTATTCCTAATGGACTGTAGGGGCACATTAGGCCGTTGTCAGGACCTCTCCCCTCATCTCATCTAAAATAAACGAGGCCTTCGATTTGCCAAGGTTAACATAGCCATTTTTTATTTCTTCTTTTCTATCATCATATAGTTTTTGCACTAAGAAATAATAATATTGAAATGAAAGAGTTTTATTGAAGAAAAATTACTGGTAGTATATTCTCAAATTTTTTGAATTTCAAGATCGTAGGAGCGTTGTTCCTCCGAGCTTCTTCAAGCGATAAGTTTCGGGCCGGACAACCTCCTCTATTTCATACGGGCCTTTCCAATTCGGGATGAGCTTTCTCTGGCTCTAAGCCTGAGAGATGGTGGCTTGCCGAAGCACTAAGTCTCCCACTTTGAATATTTTACCTCTGACTCTGGAGTTAAAGTATCGGGCCATCCTTTGCCTGTAGGCCACCATCTGAACCTGGGCTTTCTCTCTTTTTTCTTCCAACAGATCGAGATTAATTCTCAGGTCCTATGAGTTATGCTACTCATTGAAGGCCATGACCCATGTTGATGGAAGTTTAAGCTCGATTGGGATGACTGCCTCCATTCTAGAGGCTAAGATGAATAGTATTTTCCTAGTCAATAGCCTTTAAGTAGTTTGGTACGTTCAAAGGATGTGGTAAAGTTCATCCATCCTGGCCCCCTTTGCTCTTTCGAGTCTTGTCTTGATGCCTTGCAATAGGATCCGGTTGGTCATCTAAGCTTCTCCATTTATCTATGGGTGAGCTACCGACGTGAAGTGAAGAAAAATATTTAGATCTTCACAGAACTCAGTGAACCTTATCCCAGCAAACTATCGCCTATTATCTATTATGAGAGTTTGGGGCCGACCAAACCGACAGACGATTGACTTTCAGATAAAGTTATGTACCTTGGTCTTAGTAATTTTTGCTAGAAGTTCGGCTTCGATTCATTTGGTGAAGTAGTTGATCGCAACCAGAAGAAACTTTCATTATCCAGATACCATTGAAAAAGGGCCAAGTATATCCATTCTCCACTACGTAAATGGCCAAGGTGCACTTAGTAGAGTAAGCTCGGAGGTCAGCTATCTTTGTATGTTTGTATTTCTCTGACAGCGGTCATATTTTTTGATGTATTTCATAAAATCATGGCATACGGTCGACCAATAGTACCCTTATCAAAGTAGTTTTTGTGATAGAGATCTGGCTCTTATATGACTTTCATAAATTTTCTCGTGCACTTTTCATAATGCAAAGTCGACCTCTGAAGGTCGAAGACATCTCAATAGCGGTAGCGAATACGACTTTTTATACAACTTGCCCTCATACAAAACATACCGAAAGGCTTGATTTTTCAGTTTTTGAGCTTCTTTCGAATCACGAGGAAGAACTTTCTCTTTGAGATAGGCAACTAACGGGTCAATCTAGCATGGCTCGAGCTTCGTCTGCATAATGAGCTGTGATTTCTCTGAGTTTGGGCATTTTAGAGTTTCAAAAAATACTTCTTTGGATAGTTCGGCTGGGACTGAGGTGGCCAATTTAGAGAGGAGGTCGGCTCTCATATTTTCTGCCCTTGAAATTTATCGAATGCCAAAACTATCGAAGGTTGGAGTCAAATCCTTTACTTTCTCAAGGTATTTCATCATACTTTTCTCTCATGCTTCATAGTTGCCACTAACTTGGCCGACCACTAATTAAAAATCACTGTAGACTTGAAGTCGATCTATTTTTAATTCTTTTGCTATTTTTAATCCGACGATCAGCACTTCATATTCGGCCCCATTATTAGTTGTAGGAAATTCGAAGCATAACGTATACTTGGCGACGACTTCCTCGGGGTTGACTAAGACTAACCCCGCATCTATCCCAACGAAGTTGGACGAACCATCCACATACAGGATCCAAAAACCTTTAGAACGGTCGATACTTTCTTTCGAAAGGCTCAATTGCAACCATGGGATGCCGATCCCATTTTATTCAGGCTCGGCTTCATCTGGAATGGTGCATTCAACTATGAAGTCGATCGGTGCTTAAGCCTTGATTAGTGGTCGAGGTCGGAGTTGATGTCGAATTTTGTTAATTCAATGGCCCATTTTCTAATTCTTCTGAAAGCATTCATTTGATGAAGGATTGCTCTGATTGACTGGTCAGTGAGGAGCATTATAGCATGTCCTTAGAAGTAAGGTCAAAGTCTTCTTACTGCGATTAAAAGAGCAAAAGTTAATTTTATCAACTTTATATATCTAGTCTCGGCATCCCTTAGGATCCAACTTATGTAGTAGACTGATTGCCATACTTTCACCTCTTTTTTGATCAAGACTGTCGCTAGTGTCGTAGGAAAGACTACAAGGTAGAGAAACTGCTCCTCTCCGAATTCGAATTTGGCTAGTAGGGGGACGAGCCGAGATAGTTCTTGAGCTCGTCGAATGTCTTTTGGCATTCCTGAGTTCAGTGAAAATTTTTCGGCTTTCTGAGGATTTGGAAGAAGGGCATGCAGCATTCGATCGATCTAGAGATAAAATGATTCAAAGATGCCATCTTTCTGATCATGCGCTGAACTTCCTTGATGGACTTTGGAGCGATCATCTTCTGGATAGCTCAAATTTTCTCCAGGTTGGCCTCTATCCCTCATCTCGAAACCATGAATCCTAAAAATTTTTCTAAGGCTATCCCAAAGGCGTACTTGGTTGGATTCAGCTTCATCTTGTATTTTTTGAGCATATCGAAAGCCTCTTCGTGGTCGGCGACATCATTGATAGTCTTTCGGCTTTTAACCAACATGTTGTCGACATAAACCTCCATATTACGATCGATCTGCTTCTTAAAGATTTATTGATTAAGCGCTGATAAGTTGCGCCTGTATTTTTAAACCCGAAAGACATGATCTTATAACAATAAAGGCCATGGTTAGTAATAAAATCAGTCTTCTCCTCATTCTTTGGTGCCATCCGAATTTGGTTGTAGCCAGAGAAGACGTCCATGAAGGTGAGGAGCTCGTAGCCCAAAGTTGTATCCATCAATTGGTCGATTCTGGATAAAGAATAGCTATCTTTTGGGTAGGCCTTATTAAGCATCTTAAAGTTGATGCATATCCTCCACTTGTCGTTGGCTTTCTTGATCAAGACCACGTTAGAGATCCAAGTCGGATAGCTGACTTCTTAGATAAATCTAGCATTGAGAAGCTTATCAACTTCTTCTACTATTACCTTCTGCCTTTCTGGTGCATGGCCTCGAACTCTTTCTTTCACTGGTCGATGCTTGGGGTCAATGGTCAGCCGATGTTCCATAACCTCAGCATCAATCCCAGGCATATCCATCAAAACCTAGGTGAAGATGTCGACATTCCTCCGTAAGAAGGCGATGAGCTGCTCCCAAACTTTATCTTCTAGATTGGAGCTAATTTGTACCATATGCTCCGCATTTCCATCATTCAAGGGGATGGTCATAAGATCTTCTATGGGCTCATCCCATTCTTCGGTAAAGTCATCACAGACATCTAGCCCGTCAACAGGACAAGGGTTGTACTGTGCTTTCTTTCGTAGGATAATTGAGTAGCAATGCCTTGCTAGAGCTTGATCTCCCCTGATCTCTCCAATCCCGTAACTTATCGAAAACTTCATCTTGAAATAATAAGTGGACACCACCGTCTGAAGTGCATTTAAATCAGGTCAGCCAAGAATTGCATTGTAAGCGGAGGGAGCTTTTACTATCAGAAAATCCACCTACGTTCTAAATTATTTTGGATATTGCCCGGCAACTGATGCGTGCTAATTTATAGCTATAGCAAGTACACCAGTCGATCAAGTAATAAAGTGAATGAGTAGAGTATCGTTCCTAGAGGATTGAAAAATAAGTACTGAAAAGCTCTTTCCTATGCTTTATTTAGATGATCGATTTATAAGAATAAGAAATTAAAAAAAATAAAAAAATTAAAAAAATAATTAAAAATTTTTAATTAAATAGAGAGAGTGTAAATTATTAAGGTTTTAAACTCAAGAGCAATGGATTACTAAGGCAATCGGTTCACCAACTCAGTCAATACAATATTCAGGTTTTAGATTAATTTTATTTCATGTGACGGTGGAGTCTCCTAATTTATTCACTACTCTTTGGTCCAGGCATAGCAAAACTATTAATATTTATTAATTATCCTTTGGTTCAGGTGTAATTTAAATAAATATTAATGCATTAGGTTTTGTGAAACCCTCTAATTAAAATACGCTGCGTCCAAAGCGCACTAAAATTCCCGCATGCATATGAATTCTAATTTGATTCATAATACAAGGTATATAATCAAGAAGCATTAACATAGATGTACTTGGTCCGTAACATCTATGTTCATCAGATCAATTAGAAGATGGCCAGTAATCTAAAAGCATTAAGATCAGATTTATATACTCCTCATGAATAAAATTTAAAAAATAATCACACTGAATATTGCATCAAAAGAGTGGCTACACCTTAGTCTTAGTAAAATAAAATTTAGTTTATGATAATAAATTTAAAAATAGCAAATAAAATAAAAAGCATAGAGAATTTAAACTGTTTGATTGCTGAAATTGATTGTCTGCTACTTTTGATGTGGAGAACTTGGCGAAGATGAAGAGGCTCCTTGATCGATGTCTTGATTGTTGAAAAAAATCAAAAAAAATCAAAAATTTTTTTTATTTTTCACAAATCACTCTTACCTCTCTCCTCTCTCTTTCTCTCTCTCTTTCTATTTCTCTCTTTCTCTTCATCTCTCTTTTTCGTCTCTCTCTCTCTCCTTTTTTTTTCACGACAACAAACTCTTTTTATAGATAAAGAGTTTGATTTTCCCCAAAATCCATCAAAAACTAGGTTTAAGACTCTCAAAACAACTTAAATTAAGATCTGGATAATTTTGGCCGTTAGATGTTGATCAAATGGTTCGAAAACCACTCAAAAACTTCTTAAAATAACCCAGATCAAGTCGGATTTAATGCCAACCGTTGGATCAACCTTTAGATTTAATCTGGGCCGTCCGATCGCATAGAAAGAAGGCTTCTGATCTATAGTTTAACTTTGGAATGAACCTCAGTCGTTGGATCTCGATCGGGAGCTGCGGATGTCGTCCATCAGCACCTTTTTTTCAATCATCCGATCGAATGTCAGTGAATACCGCCCGTTGGATCAGCCAAAATTCCCAAATTGCCCTCCATGGATCATGCGCGAATCCGGTGTTGCATCGACCACCGCATTCTTCAGCCAATCAGAGCGCACCTCTTGCAGTGAAATTTCCAAAATACCCTTTAGATGGTCCATCGTGCGCCGCAAAAAATGCTGACGTCAGCATTGCGTCGGCATTTTTTTTTTTTTTAAATTCAATTCTGGGCTCGTTTGAAGTCCATTTTGCCTAAAATTTTTTTCATCAGAATCAGAAAAATAAGATCTTCAAATTGGTAGCCTTTTTTCCTATATAAAATTAATAAAAGTATTAATTTTTAATAAAATAGATTAATTTATTTTATAATTTAATATTTTTATTAGTATATTTTTATCACTTATCACACCCCCAACTTAGTCATTGCTAGTCCCTTAGCAATGTTTTATTTAATACCATGTTTCAATAAGATTATCCATCACAAAGATAAAATCTAGGATTAAAGGTCAAAAAGTTTAGAAAATACTGCTAACTAAGCATTGAGCTTCAGAAGCAAATTTTTCAGTCAATACAATTAAAAACTTTCTTAGAGTACATCAAAGATCTATAGCACTTGTGTTCGTGATGACTAACTTTAGCATTTCAGTATTAAATTAAAAGAACAAAAGTATCCTCTCTTATCACCTATTTTGGTCAATTTTCTATACATTCTCAATTTTATACTCATGAATTAAGGTAGCTTTCACACTGCCTTTCTCTCTTCTTTTTTTTTTTTTTTGTGCTGAGCATCCTGGCCTTTTCTTCACCATTTTACGTGAATTTCCACACTTGACCTAGGTGCAGAGACCCAGTTACTAGGCTTTGGGCAATCCACATATACTCTGTCTTTTGCACTTTATTTATAGGCAGGTAGCTCTTTCCTTAAATTCAAGTTTCTTTGATTAGAATGTATATTAATTATCAATTTTCAATGATAATTGAATCCTCAGTTGGCCTTATAATCAATACCTACTTTGCCTTGTTAGTGTGCATGTGCAATTAAAAAGTGCTAATAATCTTTTAATGACCTAAGTAGGCTGCTAAAAGTTGACCAACTAATCTACTTCTTTAACTCATTACATTCATTAGCAAATAATTCTATCTTTTATCACTTATCCAGTTTATCTTGCTCAAGATTTTCTTCTTGACACATGATTTTTTTTTTTTTTTTAATTATTCTACATTGTCTTAAAGGAGAAAGAAAAATAAAGGATGCAATAAAGGATAGGAAGGAATACACCTGATTTGGTTCAGTCTGGTTCTTTGGAGCTTTGAAATTTTGCTTGAGTTCTCATTGATTTTTCTGCAAAATTGAAAATACACACCAGAGCAGTAAAAGAGCAACAACAAATTACTAAAAAATAAAAAAAAAAGAAAAATGATCAAAACTAAAAAGAAAAGAAACAACCTATCTAGTAGTTCTGATTTATAGTCTTCAGCTTGACTTTCTTTGAGTTCTAAAGTGGATCAATCTGGTGCCACTTCAATTGGAATACTTTCATGTTTGATCGAGTCTTCTTTCAATTTGACATTGCTCGCTTTTATAGTCTCAAACCTATTTTCTACAGAATTCTCATATAATGGATTGTCAATAATATCAATTAGAAAATAAGTTTGATTATCATCAATATGTTTAGTATCTTTGAAAACATTAAAAGTAACTTGTTCGTCTTGGACTCTAAGAATTAATTTTTCTTGTTGAACATCTATTAAAGCTCCTCCAGTAGCTAAAAAGGGTCTCCCTAAAATAAGGGGTACATCATAATCTTCTTTCATATCAAGAACAATAAAATCAACAGAAAAAATAAACTTGTTTACCTTTACCAAGACATCCTCCACTATACCTCTTGGATATTTAATGGATCTGTCGGCTAATTGAAGAGTAATAGTGGTAGGCTTTGGTTCTCCTAGACCCAGCTTCCTGAAAATAGAAAAAGGCATGAGATTAATGCTTGCTCCTAAATCACATAAAACTTTATCAAAACTACAATCACCAATAATGCAGGGGATAGTAAAACTCCCTGGATCTTTTAACTTCTGTGGTAATTTATTTTGAAGTATTGCTGAGCATTCTTCATTCAAATTTATTCTCTCATGCTCCTTCAGCTTTTTCTTATTTGTTAAGGATTTCTTTGAGAAACTTGGCATACCTGGGCATTTGAGTAATAGCATCTACAAAAGGAATATTAATATGTAAATTCTTTAAAATTTTGAAAAAGTTAGAAAATTTCTTATCTGGATGCTGTATTTGTCTCTCTGGGAATGGTAGTGGCGGCACGTAGGGCTTCACATTTGGATCAGCAAATCGTATACCTGGAGACCATCCATCTGCTGGTTGTTTTGGTGACTGACGAATTTGAGTTGATGGTTCCTTATTTGTAGTTGGCTCTTCAGTCTCTTTCTTCTGATGTGGCTCCTCCAACTTTGTACCACTTCTTAGGGTGATAGCATTGACTTGCTCCCTTGGATTTATCTCCGTGTTGCTGGGCAAGGATCCTTGAGGTCTCTCGGAGATTATCTTAGCCATTTGACCTATTTGCATCTCCAAGTTTCGAATTGCTGCTGTTTGGTCCTGCCTAAGTTTGGCTTCCAAATTTTTTATAGTTGCTTCTTGGTTTTGCATAAATTTGACCATCAGCTCTTCCATGTTGGACTTCTTTTCAGGTACTTGGAATCCCGGGGGTGGCTGTTGTGCTGCATTTTGATTGCTCCATGAGAAATTTGGGTGCTGCCTCCACCCTTGATTGTATGTGTTGGAGTAGGGATTGTTTTGTTGCGGCCTAAAAAAATTACCAATATAATTAGCTGTATCAGTTGTTTTAGCAAAAGGATTACCTGTCTGGCAATTGCTCGTATCGTGTCCTCCTCCACATAGGTCACAAGTAATGCTCTGAACATGCATAGCTGTTCCCTTTAAGTTGTTGACTTCGGCTCTAAGGGCTGCAATTTCAGCTAGTAAGGTTGGCACGCAATCTACTCCCTGCACAGCTGCTAGTCTTTTTGGCATCATGCGCTCTGTCTGCCATTGATAGCTATTTGATGCCATCTCATCGATCAGATCGAAAGCTTCTTCCTTCCATTTTTCGATTAATGGTTCCTCCTGCTGCTGCATCAATCATAGAACGATTAGTAGGAGATAAACCATTATAGAAAGTTTGTACCTGAAGCCATACGGAGTAGTTGATGATGTGGACATCTCCTCAGCAGTTTCTTGAAATGCTCCCAAGCCTCATATAGTGTCTCCATGTCCATCTGCATAAAAGAAGTGATATCATTGCGCATCTTGGCAGTCTTGGAAGGTGGAAAGTACTTGGCTAAGAATTTTTGGGCTAGGACATCCCAAGTTGTGATAGAACCTGTAGGAAGAGAATGAAGCCAATTTTTAGCTTTGTCCCATAAAGAGAAAGGAAATAACCTTAATCTAATAGCATCATCCGACACCCCATTAATTTTAAAAGTATCACAAAGTTTAAGAAAATTAGAAATATGGGCATTCGGATTATCATGCACATGTCCACTGAATTGGATAGTTGATTGAATCATCTGGATCATCGTCGATTTTATTTCGAAGTTGTTTGCTCGTATAGATGGTCTTCTGATACTCGAAGCTGCATCGGCTACAGATGGTGTGATGTAATCATTTAATGGATGATGTACTGGTAGAATAGCTTTATGCTATCCTTCAGTCGCCATATCCAATCCTAGATTGATGTCATTAGGCTCTTCAGCTACCATGTTTCTCTCTTATTGTAGTCTTCTAATGGTTCTTTCAATTTCTAGATCTAAAGGTAGTAAGTTACTATGTCCAGTACGTGTCATGCACTAAAATTTTTTTTTTAAATAATAAAAATTAAAAATAAATTTTTAAAGTAAAGCTAAGATCAAAATTTTATATTACTTTAGACACAATCCTCGACAACAATGCCAAAAACTTGATGCGTGCTAATTTATGCTATGGCAAGTGCACTAGTCGATCAAGTAATAAAGTGAATGAGTAGAGTATCATCTCTAGAGGATTGGAAAATAAGTACTGAAAAGCTCTTTCCTATGCTTTATTTAGAAGATCGATTTATGAGAATAAGAAATTAAAAAAAATAAAAAAAAATAAAAAAATAATTAAAAGTTTTTAATTAAATAGAGAGAGTGTAAATTATTAGGGTTTTAAACTCAAGAGCAATGGATTACTAAGGCAATCGGTTCACCAACTCAGTCAATACAATATTCAGATTTTTAGATTAATTTTATTTCATGTGACGGTGGAGTCTCCTAATTTATTCACTATCCTTTGGTCCAGGCATAGCAAAACTATTAATATTTATTAATTATCCTTTGGTCTAGGTGTATTTTAAATAAATATTAATGTATTAGGTTTTGTGAAACCCTCTAATTAAAATACGCTGTATCCAAAGCGTACTAAAATTTCTGCATGCATATGAATTCTAATTTAATTCATAATACAAAGTATATAATCAAGAAGCATTAACATAGATGTACCTGGTTCGTAACATCTATGTTCATCAGATCAATTAGAAGATGGCCAGTAATCTAAAAGCATTAAGATCAGATTTATATACTCCTCATGAATAAAATTTAAAAAAATTCACACTAAATATTGCATCAAAAGAGTGGCTACACCTTAGCCTTAGTAAAATAAAATTTAGTTCATGATAACAAATTTAAAAATAGTAAATAAAATAAAAAGCATAGAGATTTAGACTATTTGATTGCTAAAATTGATTGTCTGCTACTTTTGATGTGGAGAACTTGACGAAGATGAAGAGGCTCCTTAATCGATATCTTGATTATCGAAAAAAATCAAAAAAAATTAAAAACCTTTTTTATTTTTCACAAATCACTCTTACCTCTCTCCTCTCTCTTTCTCTCTCTCTTTCTATTTCTCTCTTTCTCCCCATCTCTCTTTTTCATCTCTCTCTCTCTCTCTCCTTTTTTTTCACGACAACAAACTCTTTTTATAGATAAAGAGTTTGATTTCCCCCAAAATCCATCAAAAATTAGGTTTAAGACTCCCAAAACAACTCAAATTAAGATTTGGATAATTCTGGCCATTAGATGTTGAACAAACGGTCCAAAAATCATTCAAAAACCCCTTGAAATAACCCAAATCAAGTCGGATTTAATGCCAGTCATTGGATCAACCTTTAGATTTAATCTAGGCCATCCGATCGCGTAGAAAGAAGGCTTCTGATCTATAGTTTAACTTCAGGATGAATCTCAGCCGTTGGATCTCGATCGGGAGCTACGGATGCCGTCCATCAGCATCTTTTTTTTCGGCCGTCCGATCGAATTTTAGTAAATACCGTCCGTTGGATCAGCCAGAATTCCCAAATTGCCCTCCGTGGACCATGCGCGAACCCAGTGTTGCATGGACCGCCGCATTCTTCAGCCAATCAGAGCGCGCCTCTTGCGATAAAATTTCCAAAATACCCTTCAGATGGTCCATCGTGCGCCGTGAAAAATGCTGACGTCAGCGTTGCGTCGGCAGTTTTTTTTTTTTTAAATTTAATTTTGGGCTCGTTTGAAGTCCGTTTTGCTTGAAATTTTTTTCATCAAAATTAAAAAAATAAGATCTTCACATTGGTGACCTTCTTTCTTACATAAGATTAATAAAAATATTAATTTTTAATAAAATAAATTAATTTATTTTATAATTTAATACTTTTATTAGTATATTTCTACCACTTATCAGCAACCATAGCTAGAGTTATTATACCTTCAACTAGTACTATAGCACCAGCGAAGCCTACTAGGGGGAGTTTATTGGTCCAAGCTGACTATTAGATTTTGATATTTTGGAGAAAGCATCATAAAATAAGATGTCAGCCAAACTTTCATTATCAACTAGAATGCGACGAATATCATAGTCTGCTATATTTAAAGAGATTATAACCGCATCATTATACGAAAACTGTACTCTCCATACATCTATCTTAGTGAAGATTATGGGTTCTTCAGTCCTCCATCTTTTCACTAATCCCCTAAAGCCGCTGGCCTCTTCTCGCCAAAATCTCCTAGAGATAGTGTTGATGATGCCGAGAGGCGGCGATCTCCTTATTGTTCCTCCTTCCTTGGTGGTTCATGATGTGGCAGTGCCCTCGGTCGATCTTCTCTCGCTTCAGACTGGTGTCTGAGGAATCGATCCAGCCGACCTCTCCTGATGAGCTCATCGATCTCGTCTTAGAGTTGAATGCATTCTTCAGTATCGTGATTGTGGTCACAATGGTAGAGATAGTATTTGTTAGGATTGTGCTTGCCAGGATGAGTGCGCATCCTTTCTGGCCTTGAAAGTTGCTTCTTGATCTTCATCAATACTTACATTTTTGGAACATTGAGGGGGGTGTAGTTGTGAAACCTTCTGAGGGAAGAACTTCTTCGTGCCCTTCTATCGAGGCTTCTTTGACGACGAGTTTGGACTCGCTTGCGCTCGAAGGAAGTCCGTGAGCACGGTCGAACCTTTTTCGATCCTCCATCAGCTATAGATTTATTAGATTTGCCAGTCTACTACTCTCTTATGACTTTCTCATCTTATAATTTGAAGGTTTCTTCCATTCGGACATATCCTTCAGTCTGAGCAAGTAGATCGACAAAGTTTCTAGGGTACTTCTTCTTCAGGAAGAATAACAAATTATTCTTTTGAAGGTCGTTCTTTAGTGTGGCCATTGTGATAGATTGGTCCAGGTTCCAGGTGTAGCAGCATTAAATCGAGTGATATAAGTTCGGATAGATTTTTTCTCTTTCTGCTTGATATGCATAAGAGAATCCCAACCTCGGCACGGACGTCGACTGCTGACGAAGTGAGTTGCAAACTGATGGCTTATCCGATCAAAGAAAAAGATCGTACCCAATTTCAACGTCGAGTATCAATTTCTTACTGCTCCCTTTAAGGTGGATGGAAAAGCTCGACATAAGATGGTGTCTGGTGCACCATGGAGCAGCATCATGATCCAGAAGGCCTTCAGGTGATCGACTGAATCAGAGGTTATATCATAGCTTTCAAATTGGGAAAGTTTGAAGTTTGGTAGAACGGACTCTTGCATAATCCTCTAAGAAAAAGGAGGATTAGTGCAAATATTATTATCATGTGAGGAGGGAGTATGATGGAGCTCTTCAATTTATCGGCTCATTTTCTGAAACCTTTGATTCAGGAGATCTTCACAATCATTGATCTTCAGAGTTTTTTTATGGGATGAAAGCAAAGCTTCCCCTGGGGTTGAATCATGGTCCGAGCAATGACTCTTCGCCCAATGTTTCTCCTTTTCAGAGGTCACCGACCGACTAGCCTAAGTCAGCCATCCTCCGATTGGATCATGGGATTCTGAAAAAGCCTGCTCCAATCAAATTGGTGCTGGAGCCTGCCGATGTATGGCCTGTACTACCTTTGTGAGACCGCAAACCTACTGGACTAGCCGGTTGAACTGCTCCGCATCCACCATGACTGCAGGTAGAGCTTGAATTGTCGATGCTAGAGCGAGAATGCATGGATCTAGATGGGATCTAGCTACAAAGGTCATTGATCATCGGGTTGAAGCTTTACTGGAAGGCACTTTTTTTTTGAGAAGAACTCTAAAGAAGAAAAAGAGAGATCATTGCTGAGCATTTCTTTAAGAACAAGGATACCTTAGAAATAGAGGGCCCTTTCTCTAAAGCTAATCCTATTGGTGTAGAATCTGGTTGACGTCGGATCGAGCTAGAGTTGGAAAAAAAGAGGTCGTCATCAGTGATCTATAAAATAAAGTTTCGTTCGGAGTTGGTGGTGGTGACTCCGATAGGATCCTTCGATGATTAAGTCAGCTCTTCTAGCCAACAAAAATAGAGTGTTCAGACAAGAATTCAGCAAAGTTTTGAAAAAAAGAAGAGAGCTAAGAGAAAATATATCTGGAGGATCTCTTTTTATAGATAGAGCTTGTTGTAATCGTCCGATAGTGGGATTGCCTGTAGCAGACTTATAAATGACAGTCATAATCATCCAATAGTGTGGTTGCCTATAGCAGACTGATAAATGACAGTCGTAACCATCTTGATAAATGACAATCATAATCGTCCGATAGTGGGATCGCCTATTCGTTGAGATTTAGTAGTCGAAGTTCGGAGGAAGCAAGCGTTGGTTGGTGAAGAACTTTAACATATATCAATTTCAAAGGAGTTCGAACTCCTAAAGAGAATACGGCTAGAGGAGATCATCTGGGAGGAATACTACTTGAAATATGGAAGTAATCTGCTAGAAAAATCCAGATGAAGTTTGACTAAAGGAGAAGTCCGAAATGAGTTTGGCTCCTGTAGGAATACGACTGTAGGAGAGGTCTGAAAGAAGTTTGATCCTTGTAGGAATCCGACTAAAGGAGGGGTTCGAAAAGAGTTCGACTCCTATAGAAATTCGATTGAAGAAAATGTTTGGAAGGAGTTCGGCTCCTAAAGGAATCCGACTGAAAGAGAAGTGTGGAAGAAGTTTGGCTCCTGAAGGAATCCGTCTGAAGGAGAGGTCCATAAGGAGCTCGACTCCTAAAGGAATCTGATTGAAGGAGAAGTGCGGAAGGAGTTCGACGCTTGGAGGAATCCATCTGAAGGAGAAGTCTGAAAGGAGTTTGGCTTCTATAGAAATTCGACTGAAGGAGAAATCTAGAAGGAGTTCGGCTCCTGGATGAATCCATCTAAATGAAAAGTTCAGAAGGAGTTCGACTCCTTTAGAAACATAATTGAAGGAGAAGTTCGGAAGAAGTTTAGCTCCTAGAGGAATCAATCAGAAGAAGAGATCTGGAAGGAGTTCGGCTCTCATAGCAATCCGACAGAAGGAGAAGTCCAGAAGGAGTTTGGCTCTTGGAGCAATCCGTCTGAAGAAGAGGTCTGGAAGGAGCTCGGCTCCTGGAGAAATTCGACTAAAGGAGAAGTCTGGAAGGAGTTTGGCTCCTGGAGGAATCCGTCAGAAGAAGAGGCCCGAAAGAAGTTCGGCTCCTGAAGGAATCCATCTGAAGAAGAGGCCCGGAAAGAGTTTGGCTCTTGTAGGAATCCAACTGAAGGAGAAGTCCGAAAGAAGTTCAGCTCCTAGAGGAACCGTCTGAAGAAAAGATCTAGAAGGAGTTCGGCTCCTATAGAAATCCAACTAAAGAAGAAGTCTGAAAGGAGTTCGGCTCCTGAAGAAATCCATCTGAAGGAAAAGTCTGGAACGAGTTTGGCTCCTATAGAAATCCGACTGAAGGAGAAGTTCGAAAGAAGTTCGGTTCCTAGAGGAATCCATCTGAAGGAGAGATCCGAAAGAAGTTCGGCTCCTAGAGAAATCTGAATGAAGGAGAAGTGCGGAAGGAGTTTGGCTCTGGAAGAAAT